>UELU01139353.1:24741-61848 GCA_900490025.1 Megastigmus dorsalis | reverse complement strand
GGGGGGGGGGGGGGGGGGGGGGCACTCGAATCGCGAAATTGACTCTCGAGGTATTGATCAGGCTGCGGTGCATATATGCGGCGATGGTGCAGTGCATGCAGCTGGGCGGAATTGAAAAAGCAGCCAGCGTCGCGCGGCGATGATGTGTACGCACTGCTTGAAAAACCGAGTCAGCTCTCCCAAGCACTTGAGCGCTTTATACTCGCGCGCGTACACCATATATATATATATACATATATATCTACATCGGCCGCTGCACGCATGTAAATAGCACACGTCTGCAGTCTATTTTCTCTCCTCGCAGTCGCGCGCGGCCGCTCGGTAGCTGCTGCGGCTACCTCTGCCAGTAATTACCGACAACTGCAATTTTTTTTTTTTTTGCCCTCCCATTTTCAGAGGACTGCAGCCGCAGCCCGTGAATGCCAGTCCATACATCCCTGAGTCGCGGGGCGCGCGACCTCTCCATCGTGCACGTCCTCCAATGATTTCCCGACGCGCACAACCTTGTTCCGCGTACATGTGGAAGCATCGCCGTCCCGCGCGGAGCTGCACAATTAATAAGCGGAGCATTATGCGCGAGTGCGCCCATTGAACAGCGCCGACATTTTACATTTTATTCGAGATATAATTGCGTCCTCCCTACCTTGGACACCTCGCCTATACCTATATACTCACTGGTTTTTCAGTCAAACCAAAAGCTCGCTCATTCGACGCTAATTGTGCAACATTCATACATATGTATATATGTATGCACGCTGTGTGGCGCTATTAATTTTAAGCATTGCGAATGAAGTAGAAGATCTTGGGTAGCGTTGGGGGTTGATATTAATTTTCCGAGACCTACCGTAATTAATTTCTTGCTTGAAGATGTGTGCGCGAGCGCGAGAGGCATTAACGATCTAGAAAATAAAATGTAAAAACCGCATCGTTAGCGAGGAGAGTTGACAAAAAATATTACGAGAGAGAACTACACGGTGCGCAGCTGTACTCGCGCTGCTATATATGTGAACGAGAAATGAGTCTAGTAAACAATTAATGATATTCCAGGCACTCCAAAGTAATTTAGCCGCTTTTCCGAGTGCTGTTACTGCTGCTACCGGCACCGCCTACTTGGCTGGAGAAACTCGGGCTATGCGGGACGGGGCAAGAGGGTGAAAAAAAAAAGAAAAAAAAAATAAACCGGGAAGAAAACCATTGCACGGAGCGTGCGACAAATCACCCAGCGACGAATATCGCTGACTCGCTAACTGCGCCGCTGCGGCTCTTCATTCGCCGGCGCGTGCAAGTGAACGAGCTCGGAAACTCTTCTCTCTCTCTCTCTCTCTCTCTCATATGTATACGTGGTAGAGCCAAGAGGAAAAGGGGGTAAAAAATCGTCCGGGGGGGTGGGGATTTAAAAAAATACGAGAAGAAAAAAGTGTGCAGCGCGAGCCACAAGTGCATGCTGAAAAAAAGTGCGCGAGCGCGCGTAGGACTTTTTTTTATATTTGAGAGTTTCACGAGAGGAAGAGACTAGACCGTGCTGTTATTGCAGATTTGTTTGCTCTCCAATATGAGACACGGAGGAGGGGAAAGACAAGGAAAATGCCCTCGAACGATGCGTGCAACACTTGCATCCGTGTATCGAGATTCAAGCAAAGGAGAATTATGCGGTATATGCAGAGCTTCGTCGAGTGTTCGTCGACCTCTTTCGGGATTTTGAAGTAGTAAAGTCAGTTTTTCCAAACGTTTAAATAAATTCGCGGAAATGAGAGAGCTTGAAAATTTCTGTTCCGTTAGAGAGAAATGTAGAGCATCGCAAGCACGCTTACTCGACAGGTAAAATGTGCTTTTAGAATCTCAAAATCACATATTTTAACACTTGGATAACAATATATTCTTGAACTCCAAATTTTTAACTTCGTATAAAATTACTTTTAACTATATTTGTTTATTACAAAAAATTGATATTTAATGAAAAGTGCTCGTGACAGAACCACGATCAATTCCTTTGATTTCATGCATTTAACCAAAGCCCTAGCTCCGTCGTTTATTTATTCGCGGACGAAACAATCAGCCCCGAGAGAATAGAAATCTATAATAAGAAAAGTCGAAGCTATTGTTTTGAAATTGGCTTATAGCAGCGCGCGGCCAGAGCTCCGAGAGTTGCGCGACTGGCAAGAGGGAGAGAAGCGAGAGTCCGAGTTCCGGAACAAAAGTATACAAAGGGAAAAAAAGAACAGCGGCATCGCGGCCGCGCGCGCGAAGAGGTTACACAGGCGGAGAGAATCGAAAGAGTCTGCACTCCGGTTCCTATACTCCCGCATCCCTCTTTATATACCTATATATATATATACAGAGGAACGAAAGAACCGAAGGATGATATAAATTATCCTACAAAATATATAAAACAGTATCCCTCTGCCGTGGAGAGTCGTGAAATCTCTACTTTATATATAGGAGCGTGGCTCGGTCGGATATTCTATATCGAGAGATTTCAGAGTGCGAATTGAAATTTTAAACGGCTGCTTTGCCTGCACACAGCTAGGCATATCGAGAGTGTGTGTGGGAGAAGCGAAAAGTCTATTGAATTTTTAAGCAGGCGCTGCACGGAGAAGGAGGCTGGTGACGATCGTAAAGTAAATGAGCTTATATATGTATATATATAGCAGACGCAGAACAGGCGCATCGTAAGAGCTGCATCGACAAAGCGATAAAACTGTCTCTTTCTCTTTTTGTTTCTCCCTGGCTATAAGCACACGACTTGTTTTGGCGCCGGATGAAAATGATAGAACGCAGAGGGAAGAGGAGGAGAAGGAGGAGAAGGGGGTGGTAGCAGCGCGCAAGGGGCACAAATGATGCATAAGCCGCGTAATCGGCGAAAAGGGAGGGGGGGGGAAGGGCAATTTCGAAAATTATCCCTGTTGTTTTATTCAGCGCGAGACTTGCGCGACCGACGCGCCGCGCGCTTCGAAACTCTCTGGCTGCGTTCTCGCGTTTACTACTACGCCGTTCAGCTGCCTTGCGTGCGCGGTGCAGTATACATATATAGGGGCATACGAGCTGTGAAGGGGAAGGAGAAGAAGAGGCTATATAGCGGCCAGACTATACAGCCAGTGTGTATACACGTATACAAACGATATGATGTGTGGATGAGGGCGAGAGAGGGGGAGGAGGGGAGAGAGGGGAGAATCCAAGGAGAAGAATGAGAGAAAAAGAGAGAAATATAAATGATATAACGTGAGCGAGAGGTAACCGGCCGCTAACAAGCAGGCGGCGGCAGCAGCAGCAACAGCAGCAGTCGCGCAGCCAAGCAGGCGAATGCAGGAGGAAGGAACGTGGAAAGGGTCTGGAGAGCAGCGGCAGCAGCGGCGGCGGCGGCGGCAAGAGGTGGAGGAGGAGGAGGCCAGAGGGGGTAAAGGGACTCGCTCGCGCGCTAACTGCCAAGCGCCTACTGCATGCAGCAGGATACAGCAACGAGGACTACACTATACCTGCGTGCTCTGCTCATGCTCTGCCTCATTCTCTCTCTCTCTCTCTTTCTCTCCTCGTCCGCAAAGCCATTGGCGTGTATAGAGAAAGAGCGAGAGACGCCTTCTCTCTCGCCACGGAGATTCCCGCTGCTGCACCGCTGTTTTTCTTCAATTTCGCCTCTCTTTCTCTCTCTCTCTCTCTCTCTCTCTCTCTCTCTCTCGTCAGCACGACGACTCATCGCGGGGTATTCAATTTTTTTTATTTTCCCCCGCGCGAGGAATGCTTGCCGCGAGGCCTCTCTCTATGCATATGCATATATATATGGCCGAGCCGCGGCAAACAATTTTTGCAAGTGAAATTGCTGCTGCTGCTGCCGCCGCCGCGCCTTCCCCTTTTCTCGCGCGCGAGCTGCGTTTTCAGACGTCGCTCTTCGACTATACTGTTTAGCAATAGCTCCGTTCACTCGCTTTCCACGTGCCTAGTGTATTAACTTTTACACGAGCGCGTATACAGCTCGATTCATTCGGCTCGGTGAGATATCCCGATTTGTACACGTATAACCGATCTCTCGCGTGTCATGCGTAAAAATATGCTCGTTTTGTATACGGCACCCACGAGACTCATTGGCGAATTATCATTTCAGGACTAGTAAACGTCCAAGCGCATTGCTTAGATATCGGGAAGATGCACCAGAGATATCAAGCCGCATGGTTGAGCGAACTCGCAGTCAAAAGAGTATAATGTTAATGAGTAAAATTGGAAATGCAATATTTCATGCACAGGAACGCTATATGCATCAGTATTCCTTGTATATATATGCAAATACGTCGATAAATTTTGTAATGCGCATTGCTCTTGCAAGAGAGTCTTTGCATGAATAATGTTTTGGTGGAAAGAGGAACGCGTTAAACTAGCCTATATGTATGTATACCGTCTGTCCTATTACAGCCTCAACTGAACGGCGTAGCGGCGAATGGGGATTCCTTCAAAATAAATAGAAAATTGTGGTTCTTTCTAATTTGCACCTGTTATAATATACAAGTAGTTGGTTGTAGTCTTCCTCATGCGATCAGCCATAGCACAGGTTCACCAAAAATTCTTACCGAGTCACGAATGAATCATCATCTGCCTCGGGTTGAGCTCTAATTAATAAATCACATGGAATTGGGCGAGCCGTCGCACGCGTTCCCCCAAAAACAATCAGGCACAAGACGCGCGTACGAAGCATCCGCAGAGAAGCGCTCGCAACGTTTTTGGACGACCCAGACACTGCAACTTCGTCGAACTGCGGCAGGTATAGCGGCACGAGAGAGAGAGAGAGAGAGAGAGAGAGAGAGAGAGAGAAGCGAAGAGAGCCGCGCATCTCGGGCTAACGAGCGAATCATAAAACACGAGGCTGAACGAGCTGTTCGGCCTCGGCGCAAAAATCAATCGGAGGCCGGCCCCGCGTTGCAGAAAACCAAATATCTCTGAGAAAACGCCTCTGCCTCGCTCTCTTTCTCTCTCTCTCTCTCTCTCTCTCTCTCCTTGTGCTGCACGCCGCGATAATTCGGCGCTCTCCCTCGAGAGAGAGAAAGAGAAAGAGCGAGTGCGCGGCATTCCGAATGCAAATTGTACATTACCGCGGCCGGCTGCAGCAGCGGCAAGCATAGCACAGTTTTCGCTGCAATCGATTGCGGGGCCCCCAGTGAAATTTCCGAAGCAGAAAATAAGAAGTCGCTAGGTATAGGGTGTATGTATATATATATATATATATATATATATATATGCATGCGCACTCCGCGTGCATGAGAGGATATGCTGCAGAAGAGCGAGAGAGAGAGAGAGAGAGATAGGAGCAAGAAAGCAAAGAGCTGCAAAAAGAGGCAAAGGGGGCGTCGTTACGTTAGGGGCATCGCATATACGTTCACGCATGATTGGCTTCGTTGTCCATCGCCGCGAGGCCCACGCCGGAGAAAAGAGCTGCGCATATACTCTCCTCTCTTCCTCTCGTCCTTCGGCTCGTGCTATAGGCCGAACACCTGTAATCATTCGGCCTCGCCGCAAAAAGGGCCTCGTTTGACTCTTTCTCTCTCGGCTGCTCTTTCTCTCTCTCTCTCTCTTGACTCGCACACCACTACTCCTCCTCCTTCTCTCTTTTCTTTCCTTTGCCTTTGCCTTTGCCTTTGCCTTTGCCTCTACCTCTGCACCTTCCCCTCCGCTCTCAGCTCCTCCATCCTTCTATTATTCTCCCTGCTGCTTGTGAAGCTGCAGCAAAAGCAAGAGAGAGAGCGAGAGAGAGAGGCAGATAACGGGCTCAATCGACGACTCGACGTCAACGACGAGGACGAGCTGCTGCTGCTGCTGCGGTGCCTCGGTAGAGAGAGAGAGAGAGAGAGAGAGGAGAGAAAGAACGAGCGAGAGAGAATAGATGCGGTGGCGGCGAGCTCCTCTTTTCCTTTGATTTCGACGCGCCTCCACGCAGCAATTTTCATCATCGGACGGCGAATAATTTAAAAGGAGTGTTATGCAGCAATGGGCTGCGTGTGCAGTGTGTAGTATATGTATATGTATATATATATATACGCATCCCCGCGCGCGCTCTCAAAGACTGACATTCCCGCGCACTTGTTATTTGTTCAGCTATGACAATTGACGAACCTTTCAAAAGAGCAATAATTGATTCGCGGAACCGCGCGAAGCCTTCGACCAATGCTGCTGCTGCTGCTGCTGCTGCTGCTGCGAATTCAGCGGAACAGCGACAAATTTTTCGATTTCCTTTTTCTTCTCGCCACAGAGAAAATTACAAGAAAATGTGCAATTTTCTGCTTTTTCGCTCTACTGTATAGCTATATATACTATATACGTATAAAAATTCCACTTTTTTATACGTTAAACCGAATTTTCATTTATATTTCACTCGTAAAAATCACAATGACAAGAAGAGATTCAGTCAAACTTTTCAAGATGACAGCATAAAAGACTTTAGGAATGAAGGAGTTATCAACCCTTTTGGATAAACCGAAATGAAGGCGCAAGTGGCCGCGCGGCTTTCTCTTCTCCCCAGTCTATGGCTGCTGCTGTTGGCGAGTCTCGCATAAGGTGCGAGTCGAGTTTGCGCTCGTAAAACCGCGAACGAGCAGCCAGCCGTATTAAGGCAAGACATGCCCATCGTCCGTGAGCTGCACTCGCGCATGTGTACGCGTATGTGTATCGACGACGCGTGACGCGAATTCGGATTGCGTAAATGACGATACTCGGAAATTTCATTTAGCTGCGATTGCGATTCACCTTCACGTTTTTCCCCCCTCTTGTTCTCGAAAGACATTATCACCAGATTTCAAGTACTAGTCAAGGCTTCGGAAACGAATTTAACGCCAGATTTGATTTTTCACAAAAGTAATGATAATCTAGGGGATTAAGGAAATAGGACACCCGCGAGTCTACGCGTGCTTTATAGTTAAGATGTTGTTTTAACCCGTTAGTACCGTACAGGGATCCTATAGGACCCACTTTATTCAAGATGCTATGCAGAAAACCAAAATTAAATAATTTCCTAAATCCACTCATTTAGTCGTATTCTCTCATCCATAAGGGAAGCCCTTATTGACCATTAGAATTAAATTTTTTTGTTGTTTTTCCACGTTCCGTTTAGTACATTAAAAAAGGACTTGGCGATGAAAATTGAGATTTCACGAAAATTCGGCTGTTGTCCGATGTATTTACGAATAAAAAAAGGGATAATGTGGATTTATTTTTATTCTGAATGGATGGATCTTGTTAATGAGACAACTTATTACTAAAATTTATCACTTTCTGAGTTCAATAACATAAAACTGTCTACGGAGCATCTTACTTTAAATGTAGTGAGATTTGCGTGTAATATATAATATTTATGTTCTGTAACAAAAACTGAGTGTAATTTCACTGATTTTTTCGATCCTCCGTTTCGTGTTCTTGTAATTGATCTACTCTCACGTAGGAAAACTCAGTAGTGAAATATCATTGATTGTCAGTCATCTGCAACAATATCTTAAAAGGTACTTTTTAACACTTTAAAAAAAACTATGAATTGATTTTAGTTGAAACATTTACAATTAGAATATGCAAAAAAGTCACTTTTATCCGGGAAAAGGGTCTCGGACTTAACGGATTAATTTAATTCAAATTCAGGAAGCTGCAATAAACTCGTCTCCTTGATTCCATTCCGTTTATTTTATTTATTTCAAATAATTCATTGAAATAAATAGTATTTGAAAATGATTACTATATTATACAATCTATTCATCATTATTCATCGATAATAATAATTTAATAATGATAATAATAACCAATGTATAACTATTATCGAGAAAGCTTCAAATCACAAATAAGAATTACATAAATGCAATATATCAGCATGTATATACATAATATTAATACTTAAATTGTTCATAAACAGTTTTATATTGTAATAATAATTTTCATTCATTATAATTATTCAATTATTGCGAAATTTAAACTCAATCATATTTCGTCTAAATTCAACAATAAACATTTGTTCCGCACGGGTACTTATATTTCTTTCGCAAAAAATATTTAATTAGCATTGGTCGTTAAAAATGTTTCTTCGAGCCAAAGAATATTTCTGACATTTAGCAAACATTATTCTCTCGATAAGATCACCGCGACTAACTAACTAACGAAAACTAACAGCACGTACTGCCCAAGAGTTGGGAGGGTCAACACGGGTCCGAAATTGATCAGGGCCAAGGCGGATTCGCACACGGCTGGACGGATAATGAGCTCGAGCACTTTTATTTCACGTCGTAGTCGTCGTCGTCGTCGTCGTCGTGCGCGCGGACCAGCAGCAAAAGGGCCAAAAGGTATTCTAATTATCCGAGTGTCGTTCGCTCGTGTGTACAGACAACCTCCCCGGCTCTCGCGTACGAAAAAGTAAAAACAGCTCATCGCGTCCGTGAGCTGCTTTGGTAGAAGCGAAAACCAAGGGCTCTGCGGGAGCAATGGGAGCTTTGGAGAGAGAGGGAACGAAGCTCTTCTCTCGCAAACGACGTTTCCGATCTCGCGCCCGCGCTGAAAGCTATTATGACACGTTTTATTATTTAAGTGCGGCCTCTCTCTCGCTCTCTCTCTCTCTCTCTCTCTCTTTCCCTCTCGCGCGCGCACGTGTGAGTGAGTGTGTGCACTCGAGCGCGCGTTCGAGGGTCCAAGGAGAAACGAGCTCGAGCCCGAGAAAATGAAAGCTAAAAGAGGACGAACAAAGCAGCGAGAGAGACTAGAGAGAAAGAGAGAGAGAGAGAAGAAGAAGATGAAACTACCCCTCGTAGAGGATCTTGTCGGAGAAGAGATGCGGTAAGAGAGAGAGTGAGGAGAGCAGGTCATCAGGCTGCATCCTCACTCACTCACTCATTCTACATGCTTATATCCCGAGCGGGGGGGCCGCGTTAAACCGTTTTTCTCCTTTTTCAACCTGAAGGAGAGAGAGAGAGAGAGAGAGAGAGAGAGAGAGAAAGAGAGAGAGAGAGAGAGAGAAAGAGCATGTAGCGTTCGAGGTGGGAACGGCGTGCCGTGCGCGAGCGCAAAGAGAATAATAATGCGTTAAAGCGCATAATGAGGTGAAGAAACTACAGCGGCTTTTCGCCTCTCTCACTCCCCCTTCTTCTCTTTCTCGGCACAGAACAGCACGCGGTCGGTCAGGGCTTCAAAGGCGAAAAAGCCCTTGGTCGCAGCTCTTCCCCCCTCTCGCGGCGCGGCGTGCAGGAGGCCGACGGAATTGCAGCTCTCTCTCTCTCTCTCTCTCTCTCCCCCTTTTGGCGCGTTTTTTAACCTCGTCTAGCGCGCGCTCAGTCTTGATCGCGGCACGTGTGATGTGCTTCGCTGCTTTGCCTCTCCTTCTCTCCTCGGCGGCAGCTCGGAGCGCGTTCCCGTAGTGTGTGTGAACACTCGCAGAGTACAGAGAGAGAGAAGGAGTGGGGTTGCACGAGCGGCGCGCGGAATCGTGAAATAAGATAATGCAGCCGCGCGCGAGGGAGGGAGGGAGAGAAAAGGTGACGGGACAAAGAATCACAAAGGTTGCGGGGGATGTAGGAAAGAGGGAGAATTCTCCTGCCGGATATACACACGCCGAGGGAGGAAGAATTGATCAAAGAGGCTATTACCTCGAATGCCGAGGCTCGATTGCATGGAGGTGGAAGCTGAAAAACAAGTTCTGTTGTATATATGACCCTTGACAAATGCGTGCAATTAAGAGCTGCCGCGGCTTAAGGAGGAGAAAAGTAAAAGCAATGTGAAAAATGGCAAACTATACGCGATCGCCGCAGTAGGTGCGAGGAAATGGCGAGAATCTCCGCGGGGCTCGGGAGGGAAATTGACCAGGACTGCGCGGGCGCGCGTCGCGAATTTCGATTGAAAGTGAAATGGGGAAAAAGACGGAGAGGGAATCTGCAAAAGCAAGGAGCGACAATGCCGACAGCCACTCCGTCGCAGTGGCTGTGCCCATTACGGAACACAGTGTCGCGTGTGTAACGTCGAAAGGGAAAGCCAAGAGAAAGAGCGAGAGAGAAGAGGAGAGAAGCTACTGCAGTGCGCGCATCGAAGTCTTTCGATGCTGCAGGTCGAGGGGGCTCTGCTGGGGCAAAACGAGCTGCCTCGCTCCGTTTGAAACTCGCGCGGCGCTTTTTATTTAATCCGCGCGGTGCGCGAGACCGAGAACTAATTAAGGAAGCCGCGGTGCAGAGGAGCGGAGAAAAGGGAGAGCAGGGAGAGGGAGAGAGAACGAGAGAGAAAGGAGAGCTACTTCGCCGCGGCTCCGATGCCGATTAAGGCGTCGAATCGCTCTTGAAACGCCTTGCCTTATCGAGGCTGCAGCAGCTCGGCTTTGACGTCGCCCTTTTTTGCCGACACTCGCGCGCGCTACCGCTTCCTCCTTTTCCTTGCAACTTTTCTTTGCTGCTCTCCCATCCCCTCCCCTACCCGCTTTTTGCCACCAGCTGTTCAGCTCGCACTTACAACCAGCGCCGAGTTTCGTATTTAACCCGCAGAAGATGTACATCAACTTTTCGAGGAAAATCCTTCCTAACCGATCTATACATGTATATACATAATATAGGCAAAAGTGAAATTTATATTCGGTGCGCGAGTGCGAATGGGCGGCTCCGCATGGGTGCATTTGGAAAAGCGGCTGCGGAGCTTTGTACTCACCGACAAAAGGCGCGTGTTGGATAGAGGAGGCGGCGGCAACGGCGAACCGAGAGGGAAGAGCGGATATCAGAGTCGTATATCTGCGGCGCGCATAAATATGAGGGCAAACAAGCGGCGGCCGCGCGCTCGGATGCTGCAAGAAGTAGAGAGAGAGAGAGAGAAAGAGATCCCCGCCGGCCCTCGCCGACTTATTGTGCCCTCGTAAAAATGGCATCAAGAAATATTGTGCGGTCGCTATATAGCGCAAACAAGATACCGCGCCGCGCGCGACGCAGTTGCGGACCCGCTAAGGAGATTATGATAAATCGTCGTCGCGGCGGCTTATCGGCTACCGAGGGCTAATTATAGTTCGGCGCCGACTTTTATTGGACGCCTTTCCCAAAATATTTGAAAATACGTCATGAACAAACTTGCTTTACTCTAACGCTTTCTCACTCTATTGTGTGTATATGTATATTATAATTCAATTGAGATGGTTAAACATTTGCTAAGGAGGTTGACGCGCTCGTGTTTCAGGCTCGCCGACGCTTCTGTTCGCCACCAACAAGGACATCCGGGTGTCGAACGCCTCGCGCGCCAACAAGATCGTCTCGCCGATCGTCAAAGACCTCTCGGAGGGGGTCACCCTCGACTTCTACTACGAGCGCGGACTCGTCTGCTGGTCCGACAGCGCTCTCGAGATGATACAGTGCGTCCGCACCAACGGCACCTACACTCAGGTATGACCTAGGCTATAAAAAAAAACAATTATTTATTAACCATACCGAGCTTTTTATCTTTTAATAATAATTATTACTTTAAATAATAAAGAATGTCGGCTTCGGTATATCGATACACTGAGAAAACACATTTATTATATCCAAAGTATATATACTTAATTTATAGTACATTTGGTATTTTTTTCAATTCAACAAGTATTTGGACGTATTGAAACAAACGCTGATGTTCCATCTATACTTTAGTCCTTCCGAGAAAATAGCGTCCCATACGCTCTCCCCTAACGTATTCTCAGAAAGTTACGAGACTATACGAGCCTTTTGCTATGCACAAAAGTCCTTATGAAAAATCCCAATATGAAAGACGTATAAGCAATCCAAACTATAAGGAGAAACGATTTAGGACCCGATAACGGTGGTGAACTCGAGTCTGATATCACCGGACGGCTTGGCCTGCGACTGGTACACGGGCAAGCTCTACTGGACCGACGGCGAGAAGAACAGGATCGAGGTGACGAGCATAGACGGCCAGTACCGGAAGGTCCTCTTCTGGACGGAGATCTACCAGCCACGGGCCATCGCTCTGGTTCCCATGAAGAGCATCTTCTTTTGGACGGACTGGGGCGACGTGCCCAAGATCGAGCGCGCCGCCATGAACGGCGACCCAAGCACGCGGAGCGTCGTCGTATCGGACGATATATTCTGGCCCAACGGACTCACTATCGACTACGAGAATGACCTCGTATACTGGGTCGACGGAAGGTCTTTATAGCTTCATAACTTTCCTTTTTAGCTTCTTATTCTTCTGGCCTAAAGTCCTACACATCCAAAAGTTAGCTTTTTATACTCGAATCGTAAATGAATAGTTCTTTAATGATTTGTGGAGTATCCTAATCTAAATCATAATAAGAAAGCGACATTACCGAAGGCATTGCTGCTTGTAAACGTAAAAAAAAAAACAATGATACCCGTATTTATTTGCGATTCAAGTAAAAACTAACACTTTTGAGTGCAACTGTACAGCCAGAACCTTTTCGATTCTCAAAGCTGCTCTGGAGGCGAGGTTTGTAATATTAAAAACCTATACCGTTGGGTCGTCCAGGTACAAGTTCATCGCGGTGATGGACTACAACGGTCGCAACCGTCGCAAGATCGTGAGCGAGGGCCTCGAGTACCCCTTCGCCATCACCTACTTCGATCAGCGGCTCTACTGGACGGACTGGCGCACCTGGTGCATCCACACCCTGGACCTGCGCTCGGCCAACGCCCGGCCACGCGAGCTCTTCCACGGCGAGTACATACCCGGTGACATCGAGGTCTGGGACCAGCGCCGCCAGCCACCCGCCCTCCAGAATCCCTGCAAGTCCAACAACGGCAACTGCTCCCACCTCTGTCTGCTGAGCACCAAGCCGCCGGGCTACAGTTGCGCCTGTCCCACGGGCGTCAAGCTCCTCGACGACTACAACTGCGCCAAGGGGCCGCAGGAGCTGCTCCTCATCGTCCAGAGGAACGAGATCAGCACCATCTCCCTCGACTCGCCCGACTACACCAACTTCGTCCTGCCGCTCACCGGGATCAAGCACGCCATCGCCATCGACTTTGACCCCGTCGACGAGATGCTCTACTGGACCGACGAGCAGGCTCACGTCATAAGGAGGTATGCGCCACTCCCTTCTTTCCTTCCTTTTCTTTTCCTTCGTTTATTTCTCATCACCTGATGATTATGCCACCTTTTCAGAGCATACCTAGATGGTTCGGGACAAGAGGACATCCTCACGACGGAAGTGAAGAGCGCCGACGGTATAGCGGTCGACTGGATCGCGCGGAACTTGTACTGGACCGACACGGGCACCGATCGCATCGAAGTTGCGAGGCTAAACGGAACTAGCAGAAAAGTTCTCATCCACGAGGACTTGGGGGAGCCAAGAGCAATAGCCCTAGCACTCGAACTTGGCTGGATGTTCTGGACGGATTGGGACGACAAGAAGCCAAAGATCGAGCGAAGCAATTTGGACGGCAGCGAGAGAACTTTGCTCATCACCAAGGACATCTTTTGGCCGAACGGCATTGCTCTGGATTTTGAAAGGAAGAAGGTTTACTGGTGCGATGCTAAGACTGACAAGATTGAGGTTTGTCTTTTATACTTTGCATTTGCAGACGGCAGATATAGAAATTAGGTATAAAATACTAAAATGGGTCTTTGATTATTTCAATCGTAGGTTTGCAACATGGACGGTTCAGACCGAAGAGAAGTTATCACGGAGAATCTGCCTCATTTATTTGGATTTAGTTTACTGGGAGATTTTTTGTATTGGACCGATTGGCAAAGAAGAAGCATTGATCGAGCACATAAATTAACTGGGGGAGAAAGAGAAATTATCGTCGAACAATTTCCGAACGTTATGGGACTTAAAGCTGTACATCGAGGAAAACCTAATGGCACTAATCCATGTGCGAAAAACAATGGAGGCTGTAGTCACTTGTGCTTGAATCGTCCGGGGGATAACTATGTATGTGCCTGTCAGATTGGTTACGAGCTTACCAAAGATATGAAAACCTGCGTTGTACCGGAAGCGTTTCTGTTGTTCACCAGAAAGGACAAAATTGGAAGAACCAGTATTGAAAACGCTAACAACGACAACATTATTCCTATCACAGGAATAAAAGATGCAAGGTTAGTACTCGGCTTTACTTAAATTAGTTATCGTAATCACATTTATTACAACTTTATTAAAAACAAAATTATTGAAAATTTGCAGTGCCCTTGATTTCGAAATATCGGATAATCGCATTTACTGGACAGATGTAAAGCTGAAAACTATAACGCGTGCCTTCATGAACGGATCAGAAGTTGAAAAAGTAGTCGATCTTGGACTAGAGACGCCGGACGGCCTAGCTGTCGATTGGATCGCCCACAATCTTTATTGGAGTGACACGGGTACACGCAGAATTGAAGTTGTCCATCTCGAGGGTTATAGCAGGAGAGTGCTGATTTGGCAAGATCTTATCGAGCCAAGATGCCTCGCTCTCGATCCGGAACGAGGGTAAGCACGCTATTTATGCAATCTATCGAAAATATCGTAGGAGATGGGATTTTTTTTTATATACTTTGATTTACGTCACTAACTAAATGGTGCATTTTTAATAATCATAATTTGAATAACAAAACTAATCTGTACATTATACCTTTTAGATTTATTTACTGGACAGAATGGGCTAATACTGGGGCTATATATAGTGCCTGGTTAGATGGAACGCATCGACAAGTTATTATTTCTGACATCGGTCGAACGAATGGGTTAACAATAGACCACGAAGCTCGTAGTCTCTACTGGGCTGATCTCTTTACTGCGGCCATCGACAGTTACGATTTAGTAACGAAAAAGCGAAACCCAATCATAACTCAGAAAATTGGTTACCCATTCAGCATCACTCAATATCAGGATTATATTTATTGGAGTGACTGGAATACGGGCGATATCGAAAGAGCCAACAAAACATCCGGTGGAAATCGAACCAAAATTCACGATAATTTAGAATCGGTCACGGATCTTTTAGTGTGCCACAAGTATAGACAGCCTGGTTTGAATACTTGCGCTATTAACAATGGCGATTGCAGTCATTTATGCATAGCTTTACCTGGAAATAACGGTGGACTTTCAAAAACTCACAAATGCGCCTGTCCAACTCATTATAACCTTGCCTCTGACAACAAAACGTGCATTGGTAAGAATAAAACAAATCAACTAGTAGTATTAGACGTGTACGCATGGACTAAAATTTTTCCAAAAATGATTTAATTTTTTAATTTTGTATTTTTTGCATTTTTGTTTTCAAACAATTTATCTTCTTAATTACTATTACATTATTACTATTATGACAATAATATAATAGTTTGAAAACTTGGTGTAAACTTTAATAATTGTAATTCTTTTGTACTATAGCATTACATTATTCATTTTACAGCTCCAAAGAATTTCATGGTATACAGTTTCCGCAACGTAATGGGTCGTTTCCTGCCTGATACGAATGATTGTCCAGACATAACTCTCCGTGTTCAAGGCCTAAAAAACGTACGTGCCATCGAGTTCGATCCTATCAGCCAGTATATTTACTGGATTCGCACTGGTGATGGACGTACTTCCTCTATACGGAAAGCTCTGGAAAATCGAACCCATGCAGTAGTCGTCCTTCCTGGAGGTACAGGACATCCATTCGACCTGGCACTTGATCCTTTAGGCCGTTTACTATTCTGGTCTTGCTCTACGAATGATTCCATTAATGTGACAAGGCTGGACAGTGACTCGACTGTAGGTGTCGTTGTAAAAGGCGAGGGAGAGAAGCCAAGGAACATAGCGGTACATCCGGAGAAACGATTACTCTTTTGGACAGACGTTGGCGAAAAAATGCGGGTCATGCAGAGTTTGATGGACGGGAAAGACCGAGTCGTCATAGCATCAGATTTGGAGTCGCCGACGAGCTTAGCTGTGGACACTGCTGCAAATCTCGTGTACTGGGCTCATGGTAGGCAAATTGAGTTTGCTGAACTGAACGGAGCCAATCGACGAATTCTTGTTGCTGCTCTTCAAGGATCTGTGTTGCACCTATCTGTGCTCTTTGACTATGTTTACTGGTAAGTAAATTTTCAATTTATAATTTATATTAATTTAAAATTTTTTCTATTAAATTTTATTGCTGAATGAGGCTCAAAGATTAATTAATTAATTTATAACTATTGAGCCTAAATAAACCAAAATACAAATGTGTTTTTCGAATTCTCAATAGGTTTGATCGTGATAGCCAGACGGTAGAAAGGGTTGACAAAACAACAGGAGCTGGAAGAAAGGCAGTCATGAGTAATCGACCATTGACTGATTTAGTATCCGTAAGAATGCCGAGTAATCTCGCCATGGATTCAAACGTTTGCAGTCCTCTTCATAAGTACGGTGACTGTTCTCACATCTGCATCGGTGGAGGCGCGACTGCGAAATGCTCGTGTCCACAGTCGCTTATTCTCTCTGAGGATGGTAGAAACTGTAGAGTGGCACCTACATGTGGAGCCGACCACTTCACTTGTCACACTCCAAAATCGGCTGATACGAAAAGTTGTATTCCAGCAACATGGAAATGCGATGGTCAGACTGATTGTGAAGACGGTAGCGATGAAATCGGCTGCCCACCTTGCAACAGAGACGTGTACTTTGAATGTCATAATGGCCAATGTATCGGTAAGTATTTATAGTCTATAATAACTTCAATTTTATTTAACAATGAATGGTTTAATTAAAATAAAATTTTCGTAACTATGAAAGTGTTTTCATAAATTATATACTTCATTTTCACGAATAAATATTGTTAATGTTAATTCAATAATCAATGATCAACTATGACTTGGTAGATTTCGCATAAACAAACAGGAAAAAAATGGTGTGGAATATTGAAAATTGAATTAAAATAATCTTGTTTTAGACAATGCGTGGGTTTGCGATGGAACGTCTCAGTGTAGTAATGGAGAAGACGAAGTGAATTGTTGTCGTCCTGGTCAGTTCCGCTGCACAACATCAGGAGTATGTATCTCGGCAACTGCACTCTGCGATAGTTGGGAACATTGCGCGGATGGCAGTGACGAGACAACTCCAGCTTGCGCTTCAGCTAACAACCATCGCCAACAGATTGTTCCAAACCTCGACAGTGGCAAAAGCACTTACGTCGTAGTCGCTCTCGTCTGTATGTTTGTCATCGTCCTCTTCATTTTCGGCTTTTACTACTGCCGACGTAGACTTGCCGGGAGTGAGGAGCTGCCAGATATACTACACGATTCAGCGGGCGATCCTTTATCACCTAAGAGTAGCAGGATGGCTAAGCCCATGCTAGCCCAGAAGAACGGCCGCAAAGACTTGAAACCAGGGATGGCTGTAAGGATGTCTACATTGAATGGTAGCAGCATAAGCTCGAGTTATGATAGAAGCCACATAACAGGTTTTTCCTACTGTTCGTTATCCCTCTTTTTTGTAAAATATTACTCGATTTTAAAGCTAGTGTGCATTTGGCATTTTTACTAATTGAGGGTTGCTACTTTTAGTTTCATATAATGTTAGAGCATGTTGAGTACATTATTTTACAAAGAACAGCTTTATCGCATGTCTACGGGAATTTAAATTATACTACTAATCATCAACTTCAAGCTGCAACTCTTAAAAATCTTAATTGGACTGTCTATAACATTTTTAAAATTAACCTTTGGCTTATGCAAAAGTAAAACTATTAGATTCTAAATTAAAATAATAAAATTACTTATATCTTTGCTTAAATTTACAAACATATATTTCTTCGCTTTGCGCTTAATTCAGAAGGCTTCCAAATTTTAGTTAACCGCTTAATAATAATCATTAATATTAAAATAAAATAATACATACATCTAATTTAAAATATACTTTGCAAACTACAAATTTCTAGTCAACAATTTAATTTTGAAAATTAATAAAGGTAGTTCAATAAGTAACACATTTTATAAAAAGACAATATTATGCCTCTCTTCTGTGCTGGAGAACCATATGTACCTCATATCGTGTATTAAAAATATAGACATAATCATTGCTATGCAAGAATAAAACTATAAATTGATCGCATAATACATTTTCAAGTGTGATTCGTCCTCCATAGATTAGATACTGCACATGAAGCTTTAAAAGTGGATCAAAGAAAAGCAAATGACTAAACTCGTGTACTTTGACGGTTTCAGGTGCCTCAAGCTCGACACATGGGAGCTCGGCCGGCGGCTATCCGCAGGAGACGCTCAATCCCCCACCTAGTCCTGCCACCACGGCCAACTCAACTCGCTGCTCCAGCAGTAACGCCTCGCGTTACCGGCCTTATCGCAATTATCGGAGCATCAACCAGCCACCGCCACCGACACCCTGCAGCACGGATGTCTGCGACGAGTCGGACAGCAATTATCCGGCGATGCCCCGTTTCAGGTATGGCCATACGGGAGAGCCCTTTCCGCCACCGCCGACCCCGAGGTCGGTATACCAGAGCGACACGGCAATCAGTTGTCCGCCGTCACCGAGCTCGAGATCCTCCACCTACTTCAGTCCCCTACCGCCGCCTCCATCGCCTGTACCTTGAATCGCCCGCGTCCGACGATTCATCCTAACGATTCTCCGAATGCGCCTTTACAGCGTCGTATTCATTTTTTTCCTCTAGTGTATAACTATTTTGCTATGTACGCGAGAGAAAAAATCGTTAAGAATTATTGTAAACGATAATAAGACTTGCGTTCTTTTGGTGATTTTCCAATGCCGAATCCATCTTGTTGCTAGCGCGATTTTACATGTAAATTGTAATAATGATATTTGTATATAGCTGACGCATTTTGCTGATGGAAATGAGCCATAGAAATACAAAATAATTTTAGACTGTTGAAGCAGTAAACTTCTGCACTTTGACATAAAGTTGAATTATGATTCGATTAACTTTGCTGCAGCCTTTCTTGAATTTGGAAAGTCCTTAGCTAATTACTTTTGGAAGTTAGTTCTTTTATTGACTAAATGCTATTCGAATCATAGCAGTTGTTTTGAATGTTATTTCTTTGTCTTTTGACTAAAGAAAAGTTTTCTCGCACAGACTGATATTGTAATTTGCCATACTAGGACGACTCATCGTGCGGGTCCAGAGTCCGAACTCAAATTGTTGCAAATGGCGTGTTTTGCCGTTTAAAAAGTGCAAATATTCGATTTGTAAGTTAAATTACCGATCCCTATGTACAAAGTCCAAAAACCACTGTGCCTGAATACAATCGTGGTTACTGTAACGATTCTTTGTAAATAGTGAAGTGCGACTGTGCAATGATTAAATCAAGACGGAGTGACTGATTCCGAGAATGTATAAACAAATTTTGTACATGACATTATTTTCTAATTTAAATTGAAAATTCATTTGGTCCGAAAACTCTTTCCCGATTTAAACATTGTAATCATTATTATATCCAATTAGTTGTAGTTTTAACCATTTAGAATTTTTATTGTTTACCTACCGCGTAAATAAAAGTAATTTATTTTTTTACCAAAAAGTATTTTAATTATAAAATAGTACATTTTAATTATAAAATAATACTAATCATTTTTATAATATTATATTATTTTAAACTTTTAAAATAAAAATCGTTTTGTATTACCTATTGGTACGTGCTTTCGGACCATATAAATTTTCATATACTTAGCAAGTAGAGTATGCGAAAAATGGGCAGAACTTTTAATTCTCTGACCAGAATTTTATCTATATTCTGTTATTTGTGATATAAAATATTTTATCACATTCTTATATATAAACTTCGTTACAATTATTAATATTATTACCATTAAACGTATAATATACATTATTTATGTTCCTTACGTTGACGTAGCATTTAACCAAAGTCTGCATCCAACATACTGTATTATACTTCAATGTCATTACTCAATAATGCTACAAAAGTATTAAAAACTGTTTGGAATGCAGCGTAAAGAAAAAAATAATTTTGCTACAAATTTTTTAAAGATAATGACAAAATAAAATTTTTCGCAATACAATTATCATCAAGTAACAAGTATTATGCCAGCTACAAACGAAATACGGATCATTGAATAAATTGTAAATCGTTACAAGAAATAATAGGCGGCTAATTAAAAGAGATTATTGTTGACGTTAGAACTTTACTAAAAATAAACAACTTTTAGTTGCTTTATAATTGTTTGAAAAATTTCAGTCCTGGTACAGCAAATCGTGTTATATTAATTAATGTATCAAAAGATTATTTTAACATTGATAGTTAAGTAAACATTGGTATGATAAAGGTGTATTACTGAAAAGGAAGATACTGACGTATTTAAATAAATAACTACTGTAACAGAATGCATAAAGTCCATTGATTGGACACGATATCCGCTTTTGCAAATAATACAAGCATATCATTCCAAGTTCATTTAGAAAAAAGTTTTAGAAACGCGTACAATCCTAGTAGCACTTGAAAACGCGTTCACTTGCACATTTACTCATTTATACAACGCACGGGCTCATTGTTTTATTTTAGTTGAAAGCATAGGCATCTGAATTCGGGATTGTTAATAAATTTAATCTAAAAATTTCGTAGTTAATTACACATTGATTCAAAATATTACAAGAGATAATTAAATATTTCTTTTAACTTTATCCATTGAAATTCTTATGGTGTAAAATTCTTAATGTAGTAATGCAAAATTTTAATTCCAAATACAGCAGATGCCAATGTTTTATAAAAATAAACAAGAAAAAAAGAAATAACTGTTCCTGTGGTGGAAATCACACTTGTCGTGCCATAAATGCGATTTTTTACAAAACGACAAACAACACATTCAAAATTTTTTTAATTAAATGTAAAAAAAATCACGGTAATGCATTTTTGCAAGTCAGCGGTTAACTATATTTTTAGTGGTTCAAGATGTTTAATTTTTTCGCGAATGCTAATTACGACTGCCAGTCAAAGTTTAAATTCCCTGTACTTGTTGAGAAACTTACCTTTATTCAGTGTCGTAAGACTGATGTTGACACCTCTATATTTTTTTTACACTCGTATCAATGTATCGCGTTCTACATATACACATGTAAAATATTTGTACAAAATAAGAAATAAAAAACTTTGTTAACATATTTTAAATCAACCAAATGTGTTTTTGCATTATTTGTTTCCTGTATAAACATAGAAGTACTCCTACAAATCAAAAAGTTTAAATACTATATAGTGATAAATATAAAGCTTAAAATATATATAGATTCTTTCTTTAAAAACATTTCTAGGACACTTTTAAATGTATAGATAAGTCGAAGTTTTTGCACAAGGGAGCGAAAAATTCAAAAGTTGATGTACAATTCTACCTGTCGAAAGATTATAGAATTTCGAATGTAAAAGTTTTGAGGTGCCCGGGGAGGGGGCAACTTAGAATTGACTTCTACATTTGTTTACCTTTAAGCCCTTGACAGTTAATGAAATACTTATCTTATCAGTATTGAATACATCGCTAGAGCTACAGCACTATAATTCTACTCTTAATATAAATATTGCAAGATTGAAATAAAAAATTCTCAAAGATGGGTGGACACTTAATTAACGGTAAGGTATTTAAATTTTTTTTAAATTGTTTTCAAAATCTTTTTTTGTGCCCTCAATCTCATTAACAGAAAATTAAAATTTAAAGTAAATGATCCTTTTACATTTTATTCAGTACGTTTCTATAATTCAGTTATTGTCAATTATCGCGATCATTTTCAATAATAAATGTACCTATATACTCTAGAACAATTAAAGATTTATATTCAATATTGAAATAGTAAACTAATTTTTGCATTTAAATTTTTATTCTGTATCAGATGTAGTATTTGTAATAATTTTTTAAAAATTCCGCATACAGTTAATCAACGTAGGTGCTTATGTCTAAGACGAGAATCAACTGTTCTTTGCAACAATTGCGGCCATGTCATGTTTGGTCGAGTACGTTATATATGCCCTAGGCACACTATGGTCAGTACATACATATTTATGATAACATACTATTTCTGTTCCCTTTATAAAATTCATTTTTACCATTAACTCTACTACAGGTGACTTTCTTAAACGATATAACTCAGTGCCCTAAGTGTAGAGCGCATCGATCCATGTTGCAGGAAGTCGGTCTTCAGGATGCTGAAAATGAGCCCGGACACGCAATAAATTAAGAATTAAAAACTTCATGAATCAATGAATTATTTTAAAAATACTTTTTGACTACAACGCAACAATTAATTGAGAAAATAATTTTAACGCAATGACAAAAATCTATAGAATGATTTCTATAACATAGGTTTTGTTCGTAAGAGTACTTTAATCGTCCATAGAATGAAATATTTTTTTAGATTCTGTAAAAATGTCGTATTTATGTTTTATTTAAATTAAATAGTTAATAATCATGCGGTTTTAAGAAAATTAGGTAAATACATTTAATTATATTAACAAATATAAAAAGATAAAAATTATTCAGTAAGAAATTGACAAATTATATTTCATCTTCTCTACTTCTTTTCTATGTTACCCTCAATGTTAATTATAAGAATTAATAAATAACATTTTCTTATTTCATGTCGAGTAAAAAAAGCATTTATTTTTAGCATCTTCGCGTCTTCTTTAAATGGTTTCTTTTGTACATGTGAGACTAAAAATATACTTATATATATAAATTAAGTTTAATAAATTATGTTTTCATTTCCATTTGTAAGTATTCCTATATTTTCCTGGGTTTTCTTTTTCGTCTTGAGCTGCCAATTCTTCATCTATGAGCAATTCAAAGTTACCTATTGCCTCTTGAGAAGGACATTTATTCCATTTTACACTAAAAATTAAACGTTCAATTTTTATACGATAATAATTATCATCAGTTTTTGTCCCAGTTAAAAATTCAGCTAAACTGCCAGGTACGATTCGAAGCGTGATTGAATTTTCACTACATTAATCTAGATTAAACCCGAATCCACCTGAAAATCTAGCTGAAATGTTTCACCAAAAATAGTAATTGTTGAATTTTTACTCACTCGGGAACACCGTCAGGAGGTAAGACTAATGAAACTATGTTATCTATGAGTTTGTACTTTAGTATTCTATCGTTTACTGTTGTTGATGTAAGGGAAGGAGAAGCGTTCACCTACAAATCATCAATTCATTACTTTTAGGATATGTTTTGTATAATAATTCTATATTAAAAAGAAATTACCTCGATTAACCAAGGTTTCAATTTGTTGTCAATAATAATATCATAGCCGTAACATTCGAAACAATGTCGATCATTTGCCATGATAGGAGCGACGGCTTTCAATGAATGAACTATACACCACGAAATATTTGAAAACAGCTTCTCTGTTACAGCTTTTCCTCTAGTACTTTCCAGATACAACCGAAGATTTTGGACGGTTAATTTCCCTCCATGTAAGCTGTTATATTCTTCCTATAAATTTGATAGATTTAAAAGATTGATAATCGTTACTTAGGTATATAAAAAAGGCCGAGAAAAGAAAGCGACAAAGCTTAGAGAAAGTATTTTTTGAGCAATAATAAGCTTTTTTTATTTTTACATACAATAGTCAATTTTCAATCTAACTATCGTAGAGTGGGAAGAATAAGATTATATCGCAGCAGAGCGCGTAAGAAGATGCCAATTCGTAATCTCAGTTTTTTCATCGACTTTCGAGATATGCTGCAGAACTTAAAAAGATCTGTTTCTGGTTTGTTTAGCGATATATAAAGAGCCTTTTACTAGATCATAAATCAAATCAGAAACAGATCTTTTTAAACTTCGCAATGTGTCCTGAAAGTCAATAAAAAACAGAGCATGCGATTAGCACCTTCTTACGCACTCAGCTGAATTGGCATCTTTTTAAGTGTTCCGCTGAGTTAGCACCTTATTCTTCCCACCCTACGATATGTGTTGTAAAGTTTTATTTTTTATATAGTAAAGTGTAAAGTATTTAATGAGTAGGCTTTACATAACTCGTGCACAGCGTTTTTACTAACATTATATATAATATAATACAAAAAAAGGCACAGAAAAATAATAATTTATCAAAAAATAAATTTTAAATGTAGAAATAGTTAAAATAAGTTATTAATTGATAATTTTACCCCATGTTTTTGCACAGATACATTAGTCAGATGAACGTACATATTATCTAATTCTTGAATACTTGTGTCATATTTAACAGTACAAAAGCGACAAAATCCTAGCTTAAATAAGTAAGCTTTTAACGGCCTGAACGAAGTAATTAACACATAAAGTCGCATATCAAATTTTTTTCCGCCAATCAAGAGAGGGTTATCGATATACCTGAAACCAAAAGAACTTGATCGTTAAAAATCAGACGATCCCCACGCGATTTTAATGCAAATAATTAATGAAAATACTACCTAGATATAACGTAAGATTCTTTGGTAAGATTAGGATTAAATGGATTTCTAGCTTCTCTTGACCATTTCTTTAATTTGCTTAGTTTATTGATTAAAAAAATACCAGCCCCTTGAGATTTTCCACAAGGTTTCATAATCCACGTGCTTTGGGGCCATTTTCGGTATTCCTCGACAAACATATTGTAGTCTATAATGTTATTATGTCCATTAAAACAGAAATATGAATTTTTTTTTAAAATCGTGTAAACTACCATGAAGTATTTTATTATAGCTTTAACTTAGTTACCTGCTGGTAGAACGAATGTTACTGGAATAAAATCCAGATGAATATATTTTCCGGGACCATCTCCTCTTTCGGCTAATGGATGTCCTTCGCGTTCCAACTCTTTACGATATCTTTTGATATTTTTTACAAGTAGGTCTTTACGCGTTAGTTCATAATAATTTGGAAAGTGATTTATTGTCCTAAAAATAAGTAATCCTTCTATGAATAATTACCAATAGCAATAAAAATAGTTCATAGTTATTATCTTATTGTTAATAATAGACTTACTGATTATCGCCCATTCTGTATCCAGTTTCAACACTGAAAATGTTTCTACACGATTGTGTGACAGACCTGATCGATAAAATAATCGTTTAAATTGCAGATCGTATTAGATGCAACTAGTTTAAGATTTAGGTGCCTTACCAATAAAAATTCCAATCATCCTCAGGGCCGACTTGTGCCCACCCTCTTTTTTCGAAATTGTATACAATCACAGATTTGTCCATATCTGTGCAAAATGTGACCTTCATCTTGTCTGGCCCAATAGTTGGGACCCTTGAAAAGAAAGATTCATGATCATAAGTGCAAAATATTTCTCCATAAGTAATAAATTCTTTAATTTTATCTTAATAAATGATTTATGTGTAATAGGCAATCTCCTATAAATTTATGTAAAAATAAAAATAAATAAAAAAGAATCTCAAAGTGATGTAATACTCTGGAGAATCGAGGGAGTTCATTTTTCTACTTTATAGAATGCAGTGGCGTACTGGGGGTTGATCGCGGACTAGATACTCGATAAGCAATACGCTGAGTCCAATTTCTGTGCAAACTGGGACTAAGCATGTTAAAACAGTGCGTCATAATCGTGCACCTGTACCTGCCGTAAATAGTCGAACAGTTGTTTCCGATTCGCTTATTTTCTGCACTCGCCATTTCTCTAAGGACTGATACTTATACTGACCAGCATTAAAACTTAAGTTTTATCGATACCTATACGCGTCTATGGCAACCGCGTCCAATATGCGTTAGGGGCGCCGTTTGAAAGGGTAAACGTACATTGTTGGCCTCAAGACGTTACCGCGTTCTTTAATAAAATATAAAATATATGGATAACACAGCTTATTTTGTCCGATTGGTGTAAAGAATTTATTAATCATCAAGGAGTACAATTACAAAACGTTTTTTTATTATTAATTTTGCGACGTTTCGAGGGTTTATAAATGTTAATAAACCCTCCCCTTCCGGCTGAATAAATAATTATAAAATATTAATAAAAAATTACACTTCGACGCACTACAGAAAATAAATTTCTTTAGTCTTTAATAACGACTATAGAAATTTATTTCTGTTAGGCATTAGTCCATACGTCTTAAGGTATGTTTGTTTTTATTTTTGTAAAACTTTTCTGTAACGCGTCGAAGTGTAGTTTTATTTATTCAGCCTGAAGAGGAGGGTACACGCGCGGTTATAAACCCTTAAATGTATTTCACGATGATCAATAAATTCTTTACACCAATGTGTTAAATATTAAAGAAATAATAGTCATTAATTTATTACAGCTTATTTTGTCATAAAATAGCTGAATTTAGGATTCTTTTTTAATTCATTCGTGATCTTGAATTTCTGTTGAGCATTTGGAATTATCTATCTTCGTTTTACTATTTTTTTTTCCTTTTCGTTACAGGGGTGTACTTAAAAGCTGCCAATTCGTTATTTAGTATTATAGCAAATGTCTATATAAAATACATTATTTCAACTCTCCCCTCCATCATACACATTTTATAACCTCGATTATCGACAAAAGTGGAATTATATCTCAAATGAAATAAATATAGATTATCTCATTTACCTTTAGCAAAGTAAAGGAATTTCTCGACATTCGTAAGCAGCAATGGTATCGGCACAATGGTGGCATCTGCATCACACGTGTACTAGATTTAAAAATCACGAATTTCGCCGAAACCTTCCGAGAAGCCTACCAAGTACCTATACCTATAGCGCCCTTTACGCATAGCGCGCGCTGGCTTGAAAGATTTTGTTTACAGTTTGAGTTTGTCCTTTCCTCCCAGCACAAAGCTGTGCGTTATTGTACTGTGTATCGGCATAGGCCCGCCAGTGTGCTATTGAAGAATATATTGTTGGTTTGATCTTTGTAGCTGGAACTTCGTGCAGGTCACGAAAATTTTGTAAAGGTTCAACATTTTTAAAAATGTATCAAGCACCATACGAAATGTCAGAAGGTTACGAAAATTTTATTACATTTTTAGAACATTATCGACAGAAAATTTCTTTGTTTTGAAAAATGTGTAATGGAAGATCAGGGAATGGATAAATCGACAAGCGGTGATAAAGTTTTGTGACAAAAGAAGATCATTGTCGTTCTTCTACGTGTTTAAAATTATTCTATAGTGTTTATCAAGTGAATTTATTGCACTTTCTTTGAATAAGACTTCATTTTATTTCATTCTTATTAATATTTTTGCTCGACATATTTTTTCTTTCAAGTATTAATCGGCTACAGATCAAAAAACATGTTTAGCTTTGTAATTAATTTCTAAATTATTGCACTTTATTTGAAAAAGACATCATTTTATTTCATTCTTATTAATATTTTTGCTCGACATATTTTTTCTTTCAAGCTAGTATTAAGCAGCTACAAATCAAAAAAACACATGTTTAGCTTTGTGAACAATTTCTAAAAACGATGACGTTCTTTGTCTTCCAAACTTTGATAACAATTTTGAAATCTGATGAAAATTTAGTTTTACTTATTAATATTTATTTAACGGTATTTATTTTCATAAAAAATTAGCATTTATCGTAAAATTAATAATCAATATATTAAAAATTTTTTTAATCATTTTTTAGTACATTTATGTAACCTTTGAATATTTCTTATTACTATGGATTTGCATATGTTATATTGTTGTAATCATTCCACTTATGATAAATGTTATTCAAATATTTTTTTTAAATACATTTTCGTATAAAAAGCTAATTGATGGGATTAATAATTAAAACTGTCAAACTAATTTCAATATTTTTAATTTTTTGTTATAGTTAATAATAATTCAGCAAGAACTACGGAAGTGACGGAAGGTGCTGCTTATGGCAGAGGAATAGTAAATTTCAATAACTTTTCAAATAAATGTAACTGTCAAAGGCCGTATGCCCATATAATTTGTCACAACTGTGGTCATGTTATGTATGGGCGAGTAAGATATCAATGTTCACAACATACAATGGTTTGTTATTACATTTATGGTACTTAATTTGATTTTGCTATATTCAAAATTATTTATGAATAATGTTTTTTAGGTCACATTTCTTATGGATATCACTAATTGCCCCAAGTGTAAAAGTTTTGAATACATGTTGACTGAATTTGATGTTTCAACATGATATTAGATTAAGCTTAAGAGATAAAAGTTCCATGTTCATTATAAATGTAAAACCTGAAAATTTTTCCTAACTATTAGCATAATATTTATATTAAAATGACAATAATTTAGAAAATTAAAAAGAATTGAAGGAAATGTTTCCCTTTAAATAATTTAATTAAATAATAATTTAATTAAATACATTTTAATATTACTGTAAATTATATGGTGCATAATAAGAATAGTTATCCATACAGAAATATTTAAAAGAGAATAAAATAATCCAAAATAGGAATAAATAATTTAAGAATATATAGTAGATAATTATTAATTCTTAAACAGCTTACTTTATAATTTTATATACTTTTTCGATTCTTAAGTATTTCATTGTATGCATATTCAATGATACGTATGTGACATTAAATTAAATGTTGAATAAATATATGATTATATGTTTATAATGTAAGCAGCCTCCTTTATTATTTTATATGTACATGATTCTTATAAAATTTATTAATCTATAGTTGAAACCACGTCGGAGCACCTGGCTCATTCCCAGTTTTCTCTTGAACAAGCTTTTTAAATGATTCTTTAGAATTTTCCATGTTAGCGTCATTATCCTTAGCTTCCTTTTCTTGTCTAGCAGAATCAAATAATTTAGGAAATTCAAATGATTCGTACCTTGGCTGTAATTCAATAAAATAATTATTTATTTTAATTTATTTAATGGGTAATTTATATTTGAATATTTACCAAATGAACGTATGCAATCTTAATATCATCAGTTTTTATAATATAACCGTTATAAGGCTCTTTTTTTATCTCTCCTATTGCTATTCTTGTATTTACTTTGATAACTGGGACTTTGTAAATTTTTTCTATATAATTTTTAATGTCATATTTTGTCATTTCCATCGAGCAATGAAACTGTACAATGTTTTTCCGTGTTGGATGTTTTGTCTCGACTAGTTTCATCCAAAAATTGGGAAGAAATACTCGTAGTTGTGGATTTCCTTTCTGGTACATTGGGTACCTAGATATTAAATTAGAATAAGTAAATTGTATTCAATAATATTAGGTAGTTCAATCATAAGTACTCGATATTTAAGTATATATTGGTTATGTTTTTAATAATATTATTAAACTTTTAAATATTAAATTAATTAAAAGTATGGAAGTAAAATGAAACGTACCATCTCGTAGACATTATGTTGACCTAGAAATAGTTTTTAATTTATGAATCGTGAATTTGTAAAACTTGACAGGTTATACTCAGCCCTTACAATGGTACTTTGCAGGCACTTTGTAGTCTGCTCAGTGCTCGTATCGAGTATATCGACTGAACAGCTCAGCACTGATACAATAATATGGTGCTGCCACAGAAGTTCCAGAGTCGATAATATAAAATCCTTTTTTAACATTATAATCTTTTAATATGTTTCAGAATTTAAATGTTCTGCATGAGTCTATGAAATTATAAAATAATGTTCTTTATCATTTGATAAATACATTACGAAACGTTAAATAGCACGGTGTGACTTGTTCGGACTAGTCAATTAAATTTCATCGTAGTTTTTTCTGTGAAATCTAACAATCACCAGATTACCATATTTATATAAAGTTTTATTATTAATTATGATTGAGTGATTATAAGAAATAGAATCTTGATTATTGTAAGATTCTACAATGTATGATGTACCGGGAATCCCGAAATTCCCGATCATATATAACGATCTGCATTCTGTAACCATAAGTTCAAAGTTGGACGTTGGTTGAATTTGCTTGTGACTAGAGGAGAAAGATGGCGCTTGGAGCTCAGTGAAGTAGAGCCGCGAGGAATTCGGAGGGTAAGCGCGGGCATCGGGCAAATCCATCAGGCGGGTTTTTTTGTCCCTTTTGGAGAACGTGTATCTGCTCCCTCCCTCTTTCTCTTTCTCTCTCAGCAGCTCGTTCTTTATCTCTCTCTCTCTCGCTCTCTCTTTCTCTCTCTGGTGCTCGAGTCTCGGGCCGGCCGCCGTGGACCAGGCAAGGCAAGCCTCGCTGAAGGCCCGCTCCCCGTCGTTTGTGTATACGTGGGTCAGCGGCTCCGGCTCTTTCTCTCTCTCTCTCTCTCTCTCTCACTCTCACGGAGGGAAGCTGCAATACTGCTCTCCGAGGACCGTGAGGCAGTCGCCAAGAGAGAGAGCCCAGAGACGGAATATATATCCCAAGCGCTGCGCTCAGCCCACCGCGGTCAGTAATTGACGCGGCTGCCGAAAAGCAGCGCCGAGTCGTCGTCGCGCACCGTTTTTTTCTCGCGCGCATCGCATTGATATTCACCCTATGGTTCGCGTTATTTTTCAACGATGTTTCTGTGCTTCGATAGATGCGAGACAAAAAAATATACAGTTAGCCAATGCCATGCGAGTAATTTAGTGAGACGAGTTTTTTTGTCAACAGCTATATAGTTGTTTATTTTTGTTTTTTTTTGTTTTTTTAAAAAGGGAGTCGAGTGTAACAAATAGTGCATGCGCCTGGTGCTGATTCTACACGCATCACTGTCGCTTCTGTTAGCGCGCGCTTCGTGGGAGATTCGAAAGAGTTGTTGGTGCTGTATACCCAGTTTTGTTTTTATAAGAGAGGAAAGTTCATTGGACGGAAGCGCAGCTTGAGGAGGCCGACAGCAAGATTTTCTGGGAAGATGTGCTTTTTGCGGACGAACGAGCTGGATTGATGATTTTCCGCGGAAGGTGAAAATGTATACCCAGGAGCGCTCGACTTTTTCCGAGTTGAAAATTATTATGGTGAGTCACTTTTTGCCTAATGCTTTACAATTGTTTCTCGACGCGTCTGAGCTGCTTATTAGCTGGAGCAGTTTATACTCTACAACGATGGCTTAAAAAAATCAGTTTGCTTTTTAGTTCGCGATGAATCCATTAAATCTGCTCGCGACAACAATTTCGTTTAAATTAGAAAAACAACTGTTTCTGCGATCCTGCAATTATGAGCAGTTTTCTTTTCTAATGAAATTTTGAGAAAAATTTTAAGAAAAATTTTTTTCCAACTAGTCGAGCTTCAAACACTAAAACCTTTATGAACTTTAAAGTCATCAGCTACATACATTTTTTTGCTAAAGGCGACGATCGGTTTGTTAATCTTGCAGGTAATACGGGACACTCGAGTAGTTGGTGCAGGCGCGATTCGCAAGCGGCTCGCAGTCCAGTCAATTCGGTGCAATTAATTTTTCGCGAAACGCCGGCACTTGTTGCGCGTAAATCGCATAGGTGCGAGAGAGCGAGTTGTATGTTGAAACGTCGGCGCGCATCTCATCGCGTCGTCGAGAGCCGCGTTCCTTTCTCCACGCGCGACTCGCGAGTCTCGCGACAATATCTTTTGCATCCAGCTCAAAGTAGAGCAAGAGCTTTCCGGTTGCCTATTGCATTCCGATTTGGGATTTAGTTGAAATGTTGCTCGCTAAGAAGATTTAGCGAACTGAACAGTTTTATTTTTATTTCAAATTAACCGTTTTCTTATCACGAAGGTCGAGTGCGTGAACTTTAATAATTTATGAAATGGAATAGAATTTTGGTCCGGTCTCGGAGTATCGGTGAGCGATAAATCTCCTGTTTACTTTGGACGCTGGAACTATATGATTTAAGATCGATGATTAGATACACTTGTCGGTCCTTTAATATACATATTTCCTATTTTCCACATTTATCTTTCTCATCGTAAATTACGATCAATTAAATATTCATGCGTCTTCTAAAATCAACATATATATGGTGTCATTTACATATATTTCTAATTTGAGATATAACTGGACGTTCGAATCATGGGAATTTGAATAATGTCTGTGAACAGTTGAGAGAATTCGTTTAAGTTTTGTATTTCTCATAAGGCACAGTTTTATTCACAGTATCTATACCAATCATTTCTTCTGTACAGATTTTTGTTTCATCTGCGCTTGAAGATATATATTAATTGTGCTCTGTATAAGCTTAAATGTTTCGCACATGATCTCTATTTTGTTTTTAAGCTCAATTCTTACCTAACTGTACCTTTATCACAATCTCACCACTAACCTGGATTTTTATAAACTACTTATCGTGACAATTGTCGAAGTGCGTTAAAAAAAAAAGAATTTACAGAAGTTTGTAAAGGGGAATAAGAAGTTGGACAAATATAGGTACAACCGAGTTGACGCGAAAAGTGCAAATAAGCAAAACGTATGTAGAGAAAGCGGCAAGGAAGTTCAGCAGCCTTTTTTAAAATAGATGTTGTTAATGCGTCTTTGATCGAGTAAAAACAATGTGGGGGAGGGGAAGGACCGTATTAGAGGATCAAAGAAGCAGGAGAAGTGCAAAAGAGATGCATATGCAGGGTATGTATGTAGGCGAGAAGGAGGAGGAGGAGGAGGAAGAAACGAGCGAGCCGCCGCCGCCGCCACCACCGCCGCGCGACTGGATTTTCTTTCTGCGCGACATTCCGCGAGCCTCCCTCCTCTCTCTCTCTCTCGCAACTGCACCGATGCTCCTCTCCGAACCTCCTCCTCCTCCCTCTCCTCCTCCTCGTATATATACTTTGGAATGAAGTCGCTTCCAGCCACAGAGATTCCTCTTGGCTGCTGCGCCTCTCTCTTTCTCTCTCTCTCTCTCTACACACATTGGTGGCTGCACAGTGCAGCAGCGCATGCAGGCGAGAGAGTCGAGTAAACGGCGCGCGCGCAGTCCGCCGCTACTGCACCGATGCTGCCAACAGATAGATATAAAGAAAAGGGGGCAAAAAAGAGTAGAGAGAGAGAGAGAGAGGGAGGGGGAGCGACTTTGCTCTCTTCATTAATCTTCATTAGTTTTGCTGTTTTGACTTTTTTCCCCCGTGGCGGCGGCGGCGGCGGCGGCGGCAACTCTCACTATATATCTCGAGCTACCTATATACTTACATATATATATATCCCCGAAGCGCCTTGCGCAGCCCTCCGGCGCTGCAATTGAAACTCTCCCCCCCCCCCTCCCCCTCTCCACCTTTTTACCTCGCCAACACCATTTTCTTTGTCTTGGCTCTCTCACTGCTGATGCACTGCTCGCGCCCCTGCAGCTCTACATATAATACAGAACGATATCTTGGCCATCTCTTGGAACGAGCAGAGAGTATATATATATATAGGTGTATACATGCGATGGTAGGGCTCGCGACTATGAATCGACACACGCGGACAAACTGGTATTTCGTTACGGATCGTGACAAACCGCCGCGCGGCGAACAATAGCTCCGTAGCCTCTCAGAATTTGTCCCGCTAATCACCCGAGCAAACATCCAATTTGTCGTCTTTCAGCTGGGCGCGCGTATATAGCTACAAATGCATCCGAAGAGCCTCGGCTGCGGTTCTGCAGTCTCGTCAAGTTATAAAAGAAAGCCCTAAAACCGTTGTACGCAAATACAAAAGAAAAAGAAATGAGGGAGAGAGAGAGAGAGAGAGGAAAAAAATGTATATTTAAAGTCCTTGAAACCGGTGCATCAGCAACTCGCTTCCTCGTCCTCTCTCAAGAGCATCGGCAAGGCCCCGACGCTGTGCTCACGGACCAACTCTTTCTCTCTCTCTCTCTCTCTCTCTCCCACTCTCTATTTCTCCTTCTTTTTTGTCCACGGCTGATGCACCGATGGGCCGGTATACAGACTGCATCGCACGCGCACGTGTGTGTGTACGCGAGAGAGAGAGAGAGAGAGAGAGAGAGAGAGAGAGAGAGAGAGAGAACTGGCGCACACAGAAGAGAAGGAGAGCCGCTCCACGGAATAAGATTCACAAAAGCCGAGATGCTGCAGTCGCGTCTCTCTCGAGCCTGCACACGTCTCTTTAAATGACACAAAGAGCTAAGCCGAGCAGACGCACTGCACGCACACCTTATATACCCGCGCACTCGCGTACATCTCGATCTCCGAAGGACAATAATTTTGTCGTTGAAGAATTTCCTCTTACAATTACATATACATAATATGGTTGTTTTCGAAAACACTTTTTCCCTGTAAACTGAAATTGCATACGCAATTATGCGAAATATCCCAAGATTCGATTTAATTGCACGGGAGCGCGAGAGCAAAAGGAATCGTGCTTATATGCGGCAAAGGGCCAGCGGGCGCACAAAGACGACAAGAGGGCAACGACGCATCGAAAAAACGAGTACATGGACAGGGGAGAGAAGGAGAAGAGATTAGGAAGCGAGCGCGCACGGCCGGAGGGAAGCGCGCAACCGATGATTTATCGTATTTTAGAGATGCTGGCGGTGTATATATGCATAGCGCACGCGTGAGAGAGAGCGAGAGATGTGCACCCAGGTAGCAGCTATCGGGTGACCGACCGGAGAGCGAGAACCGATCGAACCCATACCGCTGCTGCAGCCCAATAACTTATTATATGTATATAATATGCGTGCACAGATGGAAAGAGAAGGAGAAAAGAATGGGAGAGGAGAGAAGAAAAAAGCCTCGAGGCGAGGTGAGAAGAAAACAGCAACAGCCCCCGGCGTCCTGAGATATATATCTGGGCTATATTAGCCTCCAGTCTGCGGATATGCGCACGCGATCGCGAGTTTGTGCGCTAGAATAACGTAGAGATGTCTGCACTGCAGCAGCAGCAGCACTTATATTGTATCTTGGACTTGAAATTGTGAATCCGATGTTGGTGGTAGATGGGGTCGATGGGAAAAAATGAAGAAGCCGCGAGTCCGTCAAAGTGTTATATATGCTATTGGCGGGAGGCGGGATGGTGTATCGGCAGTCGAATCTAGACTTGCACATCTCGATCTCGTTGAATTAATATCGCGGAAAGGTGGATCGCGATGATGCGCTTCTCTCGAATATTGCGCTCTGTGGATGTATTCGATAATGTTGTGTTGGGGGGAAAGGATTATAGGGTCGATTATAGTATAGGCAGGTGATATCTTTAGGAAATACTTTATATCTGATACCAGCATTACTGTAGCATGTACATTACTAAAACTCTTCATCCCGCGGCGAGTTTTGAAAGGAAAAGTGCACTGAAAAGAATAAAGTTGATAACCTGGTTTGCTATAGAAGCTAAAGTAGTAAAAAAGGTTTGGTTTTTCGTACTCTCTTTGCATCAATATAGAAGAGAGGTAAAAAGGGTTTGAAGAGGTGCGTTGATCCCGACACGTGCGAGTACAGTGAGTTGGCTTTGGCCATCAACAGCATCAACATCAGTATCATCAAAGCTGCATATTTTATATACATGGTTGTGTGCATCTAGATGATTTCTGGATGGCAGCTTGGCCCAACACCATGGCTATATAAGAGCCGATCTCCACGAGGTAAAACACTAATAACCCTTATATAATATATTGCAGCAGTCAAATTGCAGTGCACCGGAGGTATCCCATGTAGGTTCATTAGCTTCCGTGCACAATTAAAAAGTCAAAATTGAGAAAAGTAGAAGGGGTGGGAGGGGGGCGAAAACGAGTGGAGAGGATCCGAGGATAACGAAGGGACTAATAAACGTGGGAACTATAACAAAGGCATACACTGTAGGTGAGAGAGAGAGAGAGAGAGAGAGCCACGAGGAAGGCAAAAGGAGCATAAATGCCGAAATAAAAGCGTGCGGAGCATACAAAAAGTGTGACGGCCATAATCGCGGTGTGCACAGGAGAGAGAGAGAGAGAGAGAGAGAGAGAGAGAGAGAGAGAGAGGGGAAGCAGAGAGCAGCTCGCGCAGTCTATATATATATATATAAGAAAATGGGTGTATATGGGAGCCTCGGGCGCTTTGGGCAGCCCTTGGAATGCAGCTGCCGCTGGTGTTGCTGCCGCTGCCGTTGCTGCTGCACGTTCGCCGACCAAAGTCTGTTGCTGTTGTTGTTACATGGAATCGATGGTCTCTCGGCGCGCGCGCGCAAGTGAGAGGGAGAGCCGCCGCTTTACGAGACCCTCGCCCTCTGCCCTTTGCTCTTATCTCGCTCTTCACCCAGCTCGACCTTCTGTTTCTATATCCACTATTCTCCGCGGGGATGATGGATTTTATCGCTAGGACTCGCGGCCATTCCATCGGGAGAATCGCCTGTGCCCAAGCCTGTGAATCTGTTTCAGAGTTTTCTCGGTTAGAATTTTGAAAAGATTTGGAAGACCGATTGCTCGTGCTGCTCATTGGCAACGGCTGGTTCCTTATTCGTATAATAAAATACAACTCGTGCCGCGGGAGTACAGGACATTGTTACTGCCTTTTTTATTTGCTCGCGACAACCGCACTGCTGCAACTATTAATTTAGTCGCGCGCCTGCACAGTAGCACTGGCTAATTAAGGTTTTAGTACAAGCGAACAGGAGCAAGCGAGCGGAGGCTGCTGTAGCAGCGCGAGAACGAAAATGACCATTTACAAGGTCCGCCAGCCGTTCGAATAATGAAATACGGCTATGTGTATTAGGCACAGAAAATATTTTAGTGCAGGCCGACAAAGAGAAATGACATAGCAAGGACATATATATAAGCTTCAAAGAGTTCCATTGCTCGCGCTCCTTGTATATCGAGATGCTGGTTCGCACTCGCGTGCATATTGCATGTACACGTATATCCTCTCGTAAGCGCGACGATCTGCACTCACACCCACGTGCTCTCGCGCGTAGCCATACAATGTACGGAGAGACGCGCGGAGAGAGAAAGAGCTGCGAACCGAGAGACCGTGCACACTATGCACCGGCACCACCAGGACGACGACTATATATATACGCGGCGACTCGGTTTACAGCCTGGAAAACCAGTCGCGGACTTTTTTCTCCCCCTCGGCACTCATATATATATATATATATATGCGCACGAGGCATCAGCGGTGCAGGCTTGGTAGACCCAACGACAGCGGCCAGGAATCTCGAAAAAAAAAGGGAGAGAAAGAGAGAGAGAGCGTGCGATAATTACCAGAAATTTATGTCCCGCTTAATCGACCGAGTGTAAGGCCAAATTTTTGGTATTAAAACTCGGCCGCGCACGTGTCCGCCCAAGTGCAGCTGCAGAGGATGCCTCGGCGATGTACAGCCGTGTAAATATATAAATTGCGATCTATACCGCAGCCGAACCGGATGATTTTCGATCTCGCGCGAATTACGAATGCCGCGCGGCCAACTTCTTTTGTTCTCTCTCTCTCTCTCTCTCTCTCGAGAGAGAGAGATAAGTGATTATATCGTCC
>UELU01139353.1:0-24721 GCA_900490025.1 Megastigmus dorsalis | reverse complement strand
CTCTCTCTCTCTCTCTCTCGAGAGAGAGAGAGAGAGAGAGAGAGAGATAAGTGATTATATCGTCCGAGGGAGATATCGAGCATCGACCGACAATGACGATGTTGCGTGCAGTCAAGTAATGATTCCTCGAGCTTCTCCGCTTTTCTTCTACCGCGTAGTGCATTTTATGTTTGCGGTGGTTGGATAGAAAGAAATCAGTGGTCTATCCGCAAACCCTTGTTCTTCCTTGTATATCGTTAGAACGCGGTATATATATGTATATGAAAGCCGCCTTATCCGTAAAGTCGCTGACGATTCCATTGTCCTTGATGAATTTGTAGCTGCACTTCTCTTTTTACATCCTAATACCGTTGATCGCAATTACATCAAGTACCATTTCATCCACATTACAGTTAATTTATTTTTTGTGCGTATTTATTATATTCTTTCGTGGAACAAAGAGTAATCGACCAAGTACTGTTTCGTCTATATAACAACGTATCAACATCAGCCGCTGAAGAATTAGGAGAAATCTTAAATATCCTACATCGGCGATACGTTACTTCGTAAAAAAAATGGAATATTTCGCAATCAGTATACATAAGCTGTACACGACATAAATAACCACACTCGTCGACAGTTCGAGCGCAGCGGATTAAGCGTCCCAGACTTACTCATTGGTTTTCAGCACGAAAGTGCACGCGATGACGAGGTCGCGACCGATAAATCATGCACAGCTGTAAAAAAAAAGAGTGACAACGAGACCGTGATTCGCGTCGAAAGGGGACAAGCCCAGAAAGATGAGTATACATAGGCGCGGGATACTCGATCACGAGGAAGCTGCTGCTACTGGTATGTATAATAGATATATCGAGAGACTCGCGGCATTGCACCCCCGCAAAACCTAATAGCTTCGTGCCTATCGTTGGCGATCGTTAGTTCTCCGCGCCCCTTTCGTTGTGCAATACCCCAAGACACAGTTTGCTCATCGGTATATACACTTCCGCGTTTATAGCTCATGGCCCGAGGTATCTTTCCTATAATCTTTGCTAGCTCCAAGTTATGGGCCGAGCTTCTGCTTCTTACCGATCCTCGGCTAATTATAAATTACAATGTTTCCGTGTGACGTTTCATTGACTGTAGCGTTAGCGTCGGAACGATTTTTTATTTTCCATCGTGTATTTGTTTACATTTGCAAAATGTTCATATATAGGCTGATCAAGTTCCGCTCACATTTGCTTCATTTACATCAAAGGACATTCGATTACGGCTGGCAATTTTCCCATCTGACGATCTCTCCCCCCGAGGTTGCACAAATCATTGGCGGTAGCTTCCGCGTAACGCGTCAATATGACCCGTCGTCGCGCCGCTTAGCTCGAAAATCCACGCGCGAGTGCTCCATAAAGTCGCGTCCCGGCCGGCATAACTCGCGTTTCCCCCCCCCGAATAAATAATGCGATTGGCGCAGGAGCTGACGACGCGTATACGTAGCAGCAGCAGCAGCAGCGGCAGCGGCGTTCATTTTTGCGGCCCGGCTCCTTGATTTAACGTAAGCGATATAAAGCGTCCGTACATGGCTCGCTGTCTCTCGTTCTCTCTCTCGCTCTCGAGCCTGAATTTCAATGCGCCCTTAAGCTCCCGCAATTTCTTCGGCTCGGGCCCCGCGCGAGACTTTTTATTTTTTCTCTCTTTTTCGCTCCTTTGGCTCTTCTTTTAAAATTCCCCTCGTCCGTATATATAAACTCGTTTGTTTTTACACTCGCTCTCCTCCCTTTTCTCTCTCTCTCTCTCGGGCAAGCGTTCTCCCTCTCCCTGCGTCCCGCACCCGGTCTCCTTGTATTTTCTGTTTCTTGCTCGCTCAATTAGGCTGTGCGCAGTCACTCACGCTGCATGCACGTATATATATATATAAAAAAAAAAAGCCGGGCTTCCGTGGATGTGTACTGCCGCAGCTTTGAGAATGTTCGTCAAGTTTTGAGAGAGAGAGAGAGAAGGGGACCCGCTCTTGGCTATACAGCAGCTACGATACTTTCGCTCGCAGAGGTTTCCTTCTCGAAATCTATACAAGACACACGCGCTTTAGCCTTACTTCCAGATGAACTCGTTGGATGTATGCTCGATGTCGTCGTGTTTTTATACCGGTAAGGTGGCTTTTATACTTGTCGACGCAACAGCATCACCACCACCACCACCAGCAGGAGCAGCAGCAGCAGCGTATATAATATGCATGCCAGACGGCTTACCGTTAGCGCATTGGCCGACCGATTAATGCCAAAAACTACATTTCATGTAAAAGGGCGCATAAAAAGTAAAATTACGACGGTGTAAATGGCAGCAGCGGGGCTGTACCGTCTGCTTGTTATACATGTTTCGCGAATCGGCCATCAGCAGCTCTCGTTAACAATTTTTTCGATGCTCCCAATATCCGTACGAGATTCGATAAGATGTGTGTTGGACGGCTCTCGAACCACGCGTGCTTCTTAACAATTGCCGTGGAGAAAAACCAACCACTTGTATATATATATATATATATATATACCTATATGAGAAAAGGGCTTGGCGGGTGAGGATTTTGTCCCACCTCGGCGCATACTCTCGATCGAGAAATGCATATCCGGCTATAATTGGCCGCAGGCGGCTGCGCTTATCTCGATACTCCCGTCCGCGGGCTATTTGCACCTGCGCAACAGTCTGCCGCGGATTAGCTCTCTCTCTCTCTCTCTCTCTCTCTCGGGCCGCGCATGCAACGGTATTATCGTACGGAGATTGCAGCGGACTAACTCTCTCGCGTGCGCCCGATTCTATGTATGCAATGTATACACTGGCTCGCGTGCCCCTCGTGTACGTATAGGTACTAGCCAAGCCCGCGCAAGCTCGTGCACCTCGCGACCTTTATACCTATACCTCCTATATATATACACTCTTGCAAATGTATATACATCTCGTGGCTCGGAAATCTGTATGGGTGTATCGACCCGAAGCGCGCGGTTATACCCGCAGAGCTCCGATGATTATGTATGAAAATTAACGGGTATTTTAGACTCGGTCAGTTTGCTGCGGCAGCTTTTAGCCCGCCGAGTGTGCGCCTTTATATGATCGAATTAGCTCTATTCGCCTGTGCGCAGGATCCTTGAATTTTTTCAATAACGTTTCGAGCAGATCGAGTCTTTTCGATAAGAAAGTAAAATGAGATATTCTTCATAATCTTTTCGTCGCTGATAGTTTAATCTACAAAAAAAAAGTTTAATCTACTATAAGAGAAAGAAATATTAGCGAAAGAAGAATTTATTATGTTTATGAGGATGAAAAAACGAAATGAATGGTCAAAAGCTGGATAGTTATCGAAGCAGCCTCCTAATATCCACGCGGGGGCTATCATATTTTGACTCGGATTAGAGACAGCAGCCGCACAACGTTAACCGCTTATACGGCGTATCCCCATTTCCCGTTATTATCACACAAACACAACTCATCTCTACGTCTTGCCGCGTGGCGACGAGAATCATATATAGAGAGCGCCGGATTGCCGATCTTTATATATAACATTGGATCCTCGCGCTACTCGACTCTCGTTCACGCGTATGTGTGTTTAGATGATACCGCATCGATATATCGTCTATATATATATATATATATACGGTTTTACAGTTTGAGTTTACTCGCGTCATTGGAGCCCAGTATTTCAAGCATCACCGACATTTAGGACTCTGTCGCGTTGACTTTGGACTCCGTCGGAAGCGATAAACTCTTTTAATGTCGCGCGATTAAAGGCTTTTTATGGACTATGGGATTTTAAATACTCGAGTGTATTTTATTCACGGAAAGTTTTGTGTGATATGCGCTGCACGCAAAAATTTTAATTAATCCGTCGCAGGGCCGGTACTGCTGCTGCTGCTGCTGCTGCGGCACACAAGTGTTTTATATAATTGCCAATATACAAAGCGCTTTAAGACGCGAGCTCGACTCGAATACGCTGCAAGGAGTAAAATTTACGACGGAAGATTGGATATTTACTCGCGCGGAGAACCAGCTATTCCCGAATCTCAATTTACGTGCCATTGCAGGAGCATCGCGCACAGGAAAGTATTCCAAATATGTTATATACATACGGGTATATAGTCGCAATAGCATCATGCCGATGTATTCCCATCTCTCGCGTAACTCCCATCGGGTCAACAGCCCGTCAGTGCCGAATGGCGGATTTTCCAGTTGCCGGCGCAAAAGAGTCGCAAGACACACATCCGCTCCTCGAGCACGGGAGACTTTTCACTCGCGCGACGATTAAGCGGCAAACATTTCCTTCCTAATACAGTCACAACGGAGCGCGAACGCGCCCGCGAGGGAACAAAGCGACTGCCGCGCGGTGAAATTACGCGAAAAAAGGAAAATGTGCCACAGCCTAAAGGACTCGGTACAACGACAATACCACCGTGTATTCCTCCTCCTTCTCGAGGCACTTTTTGTTTGTGCTACCCGGTAATCACGCGCAGCGCGCGACAAGACTCGCGTGTGTGCAGCTCTCGTGCGGTTCGCCTGGCACGAGTCCACGTGATACACGTGCGGCTGCTCCCCTCCGTATATATATATTATACCTATATATTCCTGCATCTACACAGTCTCTACACGTATATATATATGTATGTGTGTATGTAATATGCGCTGCTCGCCGAAACAATCGCTTCTGTAAACTTTCACTTTCAAAAGCCATTCGGAGGGTTCAGCGCACTTTGCGCATATGACTGCAATATCTCGGCCTTACACGTGAATGCCGCACGCGCCGCGACTAATGTGCTGCAGTATACATCGTACGCGGAAAGGAAAGATTTTCCGCGTTGACTCGGCATTCCCATGAGGATCTGCGCTCCTACAGCTTTTCGTCTTCTTTCCGAGGCTTTAACCTTTAGATGATAGATCTCTGCGGAATAAGAGATTTTCGCGCCTGTTCGATCGAGGGAAATATAGTGCACCAGCTGGGAATACATGACACTCAATAAGCTAAGGGCTAATCATGTTGAATTTTTAATCAGCATACCTCGGAGCAGCTTTCTCATATATACCGTACAATAGCCAATCTCGCTTTGTTCCGCTCGACGCGGTCGGCAAAGATCTCTCTCTGTCCCTCTCACTCTTTCTCTCGGGGTTGCATTACCCGCACAGCAGCGCCTATAATGGTGCAGGTAGCTTATGGGGCCGGACCGAAGACGCTGCACCGCCGCAGCAGCTCTTTAATAGAGGCTTCGTGATAAATTGAAAAATAAACGGGAGAAAAAAAGAAGAGGAGGAGGAGGAGGAGGCGGAGGAGGAGAAACGATCATCCCACCCGGTGCGCGCTCAGCAGTAAACTTCCTCATTACTTGACTTATGACACACGAACACAGCTGCATATTTTTATATATGCGCATTATTCTGGGTGTGTGTGTGTGTGTGAAGGTTCGATGCCGTTGCCGCGCGCACATCAGTGTGTACATAAATGCATCGCGGGCCTCGCTGATTCGAGTTGTTGTGCAGGGGCATTGGCGATGGTATCGAGGCCTTGGCGAGGCTTAGGGCTCCCGCATCGATTTACAACCGCTGGATAATTCCTCTCTCTCTCTCTCTCTCTCTCTCTCTCTCTCTCTGTTGTGTGCAGGCTAATAAAGAGAGCGGCCGCGAGGAAAGATTGAAAGGCTTTAATTAAACAGCTCGCGAGCTAGCGAGAGACCTTTTATTAATTAGCCTGGCATCGCTTCTGCCCGGCTATATCGTTCCGATCGACCGAGCAGCTCTTATATACGATCGATTGGCCTAATCTTTGGCTCGAACCTTTTCTTCAAATTTATTGCAGTTCAATTGTTAGTTAAACTGTGTGTTACGGGAGCTCGATTAACAAAACCGAACGCTTCGTGATGTTACAAGCATTTTCACAGGGATTAAATGGAGAAAGAATCTTTTTGATGCATTATATAGCAAGTGGAGAAGCAAACAAATTAGAAGAATCGCCTTTATGGGCACGAATGACGTACCATGCACCTACTCTTTTTTTTTGGAACGAAACGAAACTTGACATTTGATTAAGTCGTTATTTACGCAGGACTTTTCACAAGCATCCTAACGGTTCGTGTGAATGAAGCTCTTTGTATTAAAGCTAAATCCGTCTGCATTGAGAAATTGAATTTTTCAAATTCCTAATAACCTATTCGTCACAGCAATTGATAATGACTATAACATGAAAAGCGGAAAATTCTCATTCCATTAAAAACAGTAGAAGCGTGAAAACGGTATAAGAACGTATAATAAGAATATATTAAAATTGAAGTTGGAAAAAAAGGTTGAAAGGTAACGAGAACTATCATTTAGGAGAATTTTTATCTATATACATCGTATCTGTCTCTTGAATCTGATCGCACATTTTATGCTTCCGAATGATGGATCGATCCGTACACCCTACGCCGTTTTGCGCTCTATAGCGAAGAGACGCTCGAGGCAGTGGAGAGAACAGAACACAGCTCAGCTCGACGAGAGACCGGTTTCTTAAACGTAATTTTTAAGAAAATCTCTTTTATTGCAAACACAGGCATAATTCAATTCTCGATTTTTAAGCTTTCGGCAGGTAATAGGCCATAATGGATTATGTTTCTCGGTTAATTAAACGAACAAAAATTCGCTTTAACTACATTCTGTATTTATTACTTACTGTTTCTTTTACCTTCCCAGTGCAATTAATTTGTTGGTACAATTAGATTCATAATTGTCTTTACACCGATGAATCTCGACGACTCTAATGCAACGTATATAAAATAGAAAGCTATTGAGAATCGAGTTTGATTTGAAAAGCAATATTTGAGAGACGTTGATCCGTGGTAGTTGCATTGAATTAAGCCATAGAAATTCTATTGTGAAATATGAAATTCCTGTGAATGGATTATACGTTTCCCAGGAATTCAAGCACAAAGCACTTGTTGGTGAATGCGTTTTCATGCGTGGCAGCCGCACATATCCATCATGCTTTTCTTTATTTTCGACGAGATCTCTTTTATGAGATGAATCATCCATTGAGCATTTCTAGTTCAACACAATGACTAAGTTTCCATTGGGAATTTTGAGGTATGCGTTTTGTTATTTCCTCGCAAGAAATTCAACAAAAACATCCAATTTTTTAACGAATTCGTTTTATACATATATATAAGTAAAGCGGAAACAGAGCAGATTTTATAAGTACAGTGATTTTACAGTTTCAAAGCAATTTTGAATTGTTTTATAATCAGATTAAATTACACACCGTGAACAATCCATTATACTTAGTAATACTGCAATGTTACACGAGTAAATAAGGTTTTAGATCTCGCCAAGAACTGCACTGCTATAACATTTAATTATTTATAATTGTATATAACGAGTCTGCTAAGTTGCTTCTATCTTAGTTCAAACTCAGCTATTCGAGTTGCAAATAGGCGCAACAATCTCCGCGATTGAAAAATAAAACATTCTAAATTCCAATGTACATTGTTGTAGTACCATTTTAAAGAGACACTCATTTAAATAAAGCACTTATTCATTCCGTAAACATATACACTCAAACAAGATAGCTTATTGATTTTCAATAACTTGCATAATACGCATTATGGATTATATCGTTGCACTCGAGGTTTTCGCAAAGTGTTTCTTAAGCACAGCCTCTTATCTAAATAATATCTTGGTGAAGTGCACAGCAAAGTGTGTCAAGCCCCGAGGTATGAAAAAAAAAAAACTCGGCTCCTGCACGCATCAATAATGCGCGACGCTGGTCGCATATCTTCCGCCGTGTATATATTTGGCTCTTATTTTTCTTTCGACACTCTCTTGTTTTTCTCTCCTCTTGGCAGCAGATGTTTTTTGAGCTATGGATGGAGAAAAAAGCCATGCGCTTTGTTCTCGAGATTCTCGAGGTATAAACACCATGAGGTATGAAGAATGCGAATTGCAGAACAGGAGAGGAAAAGTGGATCAAGCTGTACGGCTCCGAAGCCGATGCAGTTCATAAAATATTGACATACCGTTGCGTGAAAAGTGTAACGCGCACGAATACGCAATCGATTGTCCGTAAGTATTGGTAAATCGTTTTAATCGTTTTCCGATGAAATGCATAGGGCCATTGAAGAAAAGCGAAACGTTATATATACAATTTTTGACGGGAAATTTTTTACTCTGAAATAATCTCCGATATGCGGTACAGATTCGAGCATTTCCTGCAAGCGCCGCTGCACGTACACGAAGGTGTATACTCTTCTCGCATATATATATACGTCGATTGGCATATATACCTTGTATACATAGTATATGATTTATAAAAGAGCGTAGCAGGAGAACATGAGCGTACGCTCGGTATCACAACTATTTACCGGGGCAGCGCCTGGATTTACATTTAAACCCGTCAAGCCGCACATCTATATACCTACATGTATATAATATACATATACAGCTATACAATCATCGAGGTTGACCCAACAAATTGCTGAATAGCGCGTGAAGCGATCGGCGTTCGAATCGCGATATATCTATACATATATAGGTTTATTAAAATAATGATCGAAACAATAACTCCGGCTCCTACAATGTTTAAATGCTATAACACAATAGAGCAGCGAGTATCAGGGAAGCATCACGCGCTCGAGCGTCGAGTATACGTGCACTCGGCGCATATTGAATGCTTATATGTATATATATATATATATATATATTATATATACGCACTATACAACATATACATCCGAAGCTGTAGCGCGTTTGGCCGTTTACCTTCTGCGCCGGCCCGATACACCAGAGGAGAAAGTACACGGGGGGGTTTCAAGTTCAGCAATAGGTAATAGTAGATTTGCGAAGTATAAATGTCCCGCGGGTTAAATAAAAGGGCAACTCGGCCGCTGTGTCCTATATTATGTACATATTCATTAAGACTGCTCCAAATGATCGCGCATCTCACAAAAAGTAGTCAGTAGCACCAGCACCAGCTTCTCGTCCGTGTCTCTTCCGTGTGTATGTGTGTGTGTGTGTGTGTGTGTGTGTGTGTGCGGTGGACTTGTAAAACGCGCGCGGATCGCAGATATATCGCGCGGCGAGAGCACGAGTGTGACCTCCTTTTAAGCGGGCGTACGATGCGCGCCGCTGCAAAAGGAGAAACTGCAAAAAGACATTTTACCGTTGGACAACGACTCGCCGCCGAGGCCTCGCCAATGCTTATTTATATATGTATACAGATATCCTTGCTCCTGTATATATATATGATATATATAATATGTGTATGTATATACAGAGAGAGAGTGGTAGGTAAGGTAGCTGACACATTGGGGTGTCCCCTTTCGCGCTGGCCTGCAATGCATACACGCGGCGAATATATATGTATATATATATAGCCAGAGAGAGAGAGAGAGAAAGAGAGGCAGGATTTTCGAATTCTTGCGAGCGACTGCCGCCGTGTATGCGCGAGCGCGCGGAAAAATTTATCTTGGTATTTAGGAGCGGGCTATTGGACCGTTGCTTTTATTGGGATGTTTTGCAGGTTGAGCGCGCGCGCATATTGTATGGCCGCATCGGAGCTTTCATTTGGCGGGCACTGATTTTCTAGCTGCGGCGTTCACTTGGATGCGTTTTTTTTAATTTTTTTTTTCTACAAATTTTACAAATCATCTTGTTTTTTGTCGAATCGACCGAGTAACAGAAATTAAATGAAATTCGTATAGTCGTTCGATGTATTGGAATAAAATAAGATTTTGACATTTTTTTCATCGGCACGGGATTGCTGATAATAAATGATACAAATTATGATGATTTGGAATTTGGAAAGAAATCCTAATTATCTCTATAATGACATGCTGATTAAAGGAAAGGATCGAAACAAGTTTAACGGTACAGCTTTCGTATATCACGAGATTGAATCGCGCTAAAGCAGCGCGCTTATAACGCACGAAAATGAGATATCAGCTGTGGCCCGTTCCCGAGCGCTCTCTTTCTAAATTCCCCTCAGCCAACGCCGCACCGCAGTCTCTCTCTCATATATATCGATTCGCAGAAAGGTATATATATCGAACTTAACAGCCAGCTCTCGCACGAGCGCGCGCGCGACCGGCAGCGTATCATTTCGTACAAAGCGCTAATTAGCCGTGGGTAAAAGACGAGCACGCGCCTCTCGATCCTCGCGCTCATCCATTACTCAGTCAGCGCGCAACAACAACGCATACCCACACTGCAACGTCGGTGTTTTTTTTTTTCTTTTTTCTTTTTCTGCGAGTGCCATACACAGGAGAGTCATAGAGCCTCGGTCTCATTATAATTGAATCTCTCGCTCTCGTCGTCGCATGTTGCTGCTGCTGCTGCTGCTGCTGCTGCTGGCGCGCCAAGTTCGCGGCCAGATAAGGATCATCCGGTGTACGGCGCGCGGGCGCGTGCCCCGCTAATTACGCGCTCTTCGGCCGACTCTTCTCCTCGTTAATGACCTTCGAATTCCTCTCCTCCCTTTCTCTCTCTCTCTCTCTCTCTCTCTCTCTCTCTCTCAGCGCGACTCGAACGAGTTTGGAAGAAAGTGCTGCTGCTGCTGCTGCTGCTGATGCGCAGGTGTGAGCGCGAATTACTTTCATCTACCCATATAGCTGTTGTGTACGCTATATAGGTAGCTTGGGTCTCTTCCTCTTCGCTCTCGTTTCGGTCCGCGCGCGACTTTTCGAGCCTCGCGTGAGAATCGCTGCGACGCGACGACGGGAAAAACGTTCACTCGAGCTATGCTGTATATGTATATACGCGTCACGACCGCCTCCTATCCTCTCGCCCGTCCCCATCAGCTAATTGTATACTATTACCATGGATGCGGCTCGCGATACGCCCTAGTAAGGGATAAATGTCGACGAGCTTTCAGAGATCTGCGCGCTGCTTAATTGATTCGGCTTTCAGCTAGTAAATAATCGAACATTGCACTTTGCCAAAGGTACGCATTACGCGTCCTTCTGATTCATCTATATAAGCTTTTGCACGCTCCGACGTATGTATTAGCATTTCTCTGCTTCTCAAGTCCAATTTAAGCCTTCTATTGTCGGGCTTATTGTATAAACATATAATAACTAGGCAGTATATATGCAATATGTTGAGAATGATATGATGTTTAGAAAAAGGAATACGTGGCTATATAATAATGAGATGCTCGGTTGAATGTATTCTAATAATATCATGACGAAAATCTTATACTTCGAGATTCTATCGCGATACGAATTATACAGTTTTTTTTTCGTGTAGCTGCTAATTTGGACACGTGTTTCGCTTTTTTGCTCATCAAGATTCAATTTCTCTAACGACAATTATTTTCTTTTCCCCAAATTCTTATACAGCCAATCTTTTTTAGCTATATAACGGTATATTAAGTATGGCGTATCCTATTACATACAGAAAGTGAGAGGTTTATTTTTAAAGCTATAATTATTGAAATAAATATTGTAAATTATATATATACAAAGATAACGAATTTTGCAGAGTTAAAGACTTATTACACATACAAAAATTATATATAAAATTTGATTTAATTCAAAGTTCATACATACAAAAATTAGAGGCTGTACAACATCGCTGTTGGTACCCGTATGAATAAAATTGAATAAAATAAAGTTTTCTTCAAGTTTTGTTACAGTCTACTTTTTATCACAAAAACAGAATATTTAATCTCGATGAAAAGTGTATGTTTTTACAAAATTTATCACGAGATTGCGTTTTATACCGCGGCTTGATTATTTTCAAAATAAAAATGGGGAAAAAAAAGGGTTTGAAAACAATTGTGTTTGTGCATCAGAGATGCGTTATTATCCTTTAGGCGTGAGAGATAATCTCTCGAGGTGGGTGAGAGAAAAGCAAGAACGCATTGGAGAGTGCGAAAATTTAGTTGATCGAACGATGAGGCCCGGATAGCGATCTCATTCCCTCGGGGGCCTCTTTGTTCACCGCCAGATCGCATAAAGCATATAATAATATATTCACGTCGGCGACTTTCCATTTTTCGCGGCTCGTGCTATAACACGCGCACACCTGCATCGCGGTTACTTTTCAATGCTTATTAAGACCAAACTTATTTTCATATAATTAGAAACACTTTCTAATTATTTTCAATTCAGAGTCGCGCAGCTTGACTCATCCGACTTTGTGCAAACAAACAGAATTTATCTAGTCCACGCGTGAACGAGAGGATATAAGTATTATTCTTTTTAAGTGACTCGTATGCTATTCATTCGGTTTACGTTAACGATTATATGTATAGCTTTCGATAATCGACCTCTTTTTCTTTGAAAGTTACGTTCTGCGCATATATAACTGAGTAATCCTCGAGATGCTAAAGCGATAAAGATCAAATTACATAAAACCGATTGATCGTATATATTTCAATATATTTATATAATTTATTTAATGGAATATTCCGACGGTATAATTTTCCAATAAGTTTCACTTTCCTTTTGTAATGGAGTCAAGTAAAAATAGAGTAAGAGACTTATTGAATTAAAATATAGCGGTACACCTTTCACGTATCGAATACATTTTATTCATAATATGGATATACGAAACCTGTCTTGGTACAAGTAAAATGTCTCATTTATAATAGAGAAACATTGCTAAGGAAAATTCTTTCTTCGATACATGGATCGCGATAATACATCTGATTATGTTGAACTTTTATACGCTCACCAGTACAAGACGTTTCGCGAATGAGCCATGTCCACCCAGATTAATCATAAAAATTCCTACATATATTTTATGGCTGCAGAAATGTTGAATTATAGCTTTCAGTACAATTCACGAGAAAGCAGGCGTCTCTTAATAACGATATAAAGTCAGTGTTTTAATTTGAGTGAGAGAAAGAGGGAAGGAGCGCGTTTCCGCACGTAGCCGGGAGACAAAAGCGAGGAAGTGGCAGCTCCTGTAAGAATATTGCTTTGAATGTGCGCAGGAGTTCCGGCGGCTGAACGACTGAGGGGAGCGAAATCGAGCGGAAAAGCCTTGAGACACAATGGAGGGCCAGCAGCAGTTCCTGGCGACGCCCATAGCCGCGACCACGACCAGATCATCCACGAGCGACGTCGACGGCCCAACTTCCCAGCAGCCGCCAGCGCAGCCCCAACAGCAACAGCAACAACAGCAGCAGCCGCAGCAGCAGCAACAGAGGACCGGGACACCGGAGGCACCCGAGCTCTACGGCGGTCCGCTAAGCCTGAGCGTCTGCATTCCGGATCCCGGCCACGAGATCCTCAGGCCCAAGCCCAGAAGGTTCATCTCTTTACTTTATACACATTTGTATGTCTCGAGAACTCGTGGAATGGAAACGCCCGGCGAGCGATCGGCAAATATATATTATAGTGGCGAGCGCGCATCATAGCTGTGAATCAGTTTTTAGCGCTACGCCAAAACAACAAGAACAAAAACAATTTCTCTATTAGCGCGGAGATCTCGGAATCGGGCGAATAATCCGCGGCTGGCGCGGCAAAAAAGTAAAGTGGTCATTTTCTACTTGAGACGAAAAAGAGGGTAAAAAGATCCAAGAACGAGAAGCATATAGAGGGGCAGAAAATATATATCGCGTGTAGAATTTTAGTGCAGCCGATGAAGAATAATGCGGAGAAGCTGCGGCATCACGGAGAGAGACAAGAGTCGCCTTTTTAGGTTCCAAATTGTCCGTATAGCTATGTAGAGTGATTTTCACGATCAGATAATTATGCCGGACGGTGGGACTGCAAGGGGGGGGGTGGGGAGAGGAGGGGACCGGGGTGGAGAAGCAGGCGCGAGCGACGACGGAGCCAACGACCGCCGAACGACCAGAGCCTCGGCAACGGCTCGCATACTCGCCCGACTCTTGGAAATTATTTCGGAAGCAGCAGCAGCAGCAGCAGTAGCCGGGCTCGTATAATTTCGTGCGCGAAACACGCCGAGGATCCCGAAAACGTAAGTAAGGCGGGACGCGCGCGAAAGAAACTTTAATGATTGCAAAAGTGGTAGACTCACGGCTCTGCGCGCACGCGAGCGATTCGCGCACTCTCTCTCTCTCTCTCTCTTTCTTTCTCTGCACGGGTATATATAGGAGAGGCCGCCGCCGCCGCCGCCGCACAAATTTAGCAGCTTGTTTCTTTGCTTGACTTTTTTTTTCTTTCTTATACCTCTTATCGCTCTTCCGTCATGTATACTGTAATGAGAGAGATTCTTTTTATCGCGAAACCAGATTAATCATACATTTCGAGCCGAGATAGCGACCTTTTTTCTGCGTACAATATAAAGAAACATTTTATTTCTCTTTTGTTTTTTTTTACCGTTCCCTATTTGTATACCTCTTCTCGTAACTTGTAGGACTCTTGGATCCGCTTTTTCACCCCGACAGTTCCTGCTTTTGCAGTATTCAATCGCGCAGAATAATTAGTGCTCTTCTTTATGATTATCCTAACCCTTTTTTTTCTTTCTCTTCCGCGAATCACGTGATCGATACGTTTTATGAGCTTTTGTTCATTTCGAGAAGTAAAGGAGCCTCAGCTTTATACGATAACTCAATCTTTTTTATCGCGATTCCTTTTAAAATAACTATCTATGCTTTCATAAAATTACAAGTAGGCGAGCAAGTAGGAATATATATCTCCACAATTAAAATTAATAGCGAACCAAACAGATCTTAATAAGTTCCTAAAATTATATTCTAGAATTCAAAAGATTTATTAATAACGTATTTTTAAATTATTCACCATAAATAAAATATAACTATATAGACGACATTCGCATAAGTTCGAACTGCTCTGTTAGCACTACCTAATGATCAACTCCGTGGGATATTAAGAAAATGTTTTCGAATACTCGATAATACATTCAAAATTCAAAATGTAATTAAGACGATATAATATATGTGAGATCGTCGATTCCTTATATCTAAGCAATAGTTCGTCGAGACTCTAAAAGTGTCAGCCGACCTGACATTCTTTTTCCAGCTGCCACGACATACCCGAGATGTTATCTCATTTCATCTCTATATTATACACGCAGAAAGATAACCAATTCAAATATAAAAACGCTAGAAAAGCAGCATTGCTGATTAAGCATATCAATATAATAAACAAATCGCCGCGAGTATATCGAATCTCTTTCATTAACCTTTTATTTCGGTAAATCTCATCCGATGCAGCGAATTTACATTCTCCGGGCCTGGTAGACGTCGTCGTGCAGGATTGAGGCCCAAAGACATTCGTTCCTTCTCCCTGTTGTGTCATCGGTCGTGCGCAGGTGAGGGTCACGTAATATTCCTGGAGAGATGAAAAATTGAATAGAAATCCTCGTGCGCGGCCGCATTCGTCGAAAATACCTGGAATCGCTGTGTGTCTCGAGAAGTGCTTGGGCGCGACGAAAGGGTTATGTGTACACGTGTGTACGATGATATTACCCGCTTTAGAGTGTATTATATGTGAGAAAGAGAGAGACTCGTTTAAATCTCGCGCGCGAAGGTTATCGCACTCTAGATATACCCAAGAGAGCGAAGAGCTGCGAGAAAGATAGATAGATAGATAGACATAATAGTTTATTTGTAAATGGTTTACAAAAAAAAAAGTAAATGATAATATGTTTTTACATAATTTTTTTTTATAATTTCAATTTTATGTTAATTTAATTATACTCACTTAAAATATTGCACAATTCTTCCTATGATATCACAGTACACTTGATTTGTCTAAAAATAAGTCTTAAAATATTTATCGATCCTATATGTAATATCACAGAGCGTCTTATGTTAAAGGGGTTACCGTGATACAATCTTGTTCAAATGTTAATTTTATTTTAAAGCAGATTAAAATTAGATTAGGCCAAATTAGGCCAAAATAGGATTAAGCATTTGCCTAGGCATCGGGACTAAACTGAGTCCACCGAACACTAATAATAATAAATGATATTTAACCTTTTTTGCTAAGAGTGATTTATTTCAAAATAAAAGTGGAAAAACGATTTATAACGCTTAAATAAGGTAAAAAAGTCCTCTTTTTAAAAATTGTTATACTAATAAAGAATAAAGCAATTGTATAATATTTACATATTTATTGTTAACAGATGTAACAGATCAATCACATTTTACAAACTATTTTTGCAGCTGTATAACACTGGAGTGATCTACAATTTAGTTACCGAGTAACAATATAACTCAATTACGAAAATTACGATGGATGCTATGTGTCCTAATGCTATAATTAAAGACATGTGGAGTATTAAGTTATCATTTGGTTCCCTCAACCCATCTTTTATTGAATGATTATCGCGCGTTGTATTAACAAGGACTTTGTCAATTCCAGATTGATAAACCCTCAGCTGAACATGATAAAATTTTTCTATATATACGGAATTTTTTTCAAAAAAATGCACAAAGCGGTTAGAGTAGAATACGGGTTTAGCAATTTTAGCTATTGGTTTTCCATAAATGGATCGATGCTTTTGTACAAACGCATTCGATATGGCAAAAGTAGTTATACAAATTGCATATTTAGTGGTACGTAGTATATCTTGACACTGCTTCATATCGCTTGTTTTTATTACCTTCAAACTTATACTTTGAACATATGGGTCTGGATGATCATTAAAAATTTTATCCGACCCGAATTCTAAAATATAACTTTTAAATTGCGATTCATTTATTGCTTTAAAAGTATCAAAGGATACTTCACCTTGTATCAATGTGATATCCACAAACTTCAAATAAAAAGTGATAGAATATATAAAAGATAAAGCGGTAATAAAATACACAACGTTTCGTTTGTTAAAATTTTGCGTATGAATTACTGATATCCCAAAAAGAATTTGATAGATATTTAGTAATCTTAATTTTGTTTGATTATTGTTACATATATTAAGTAAAATATTTAATAACCAAATCATTGACGGAATAAGAAATATGTAAACAAATACATCTAAACTAAAAATATTTATACTTTTAATTGGTATGATTGGTACTAGAGCAACTATATTTTCGCTAATGTATCCAATGTCGATAATAAGTAAATTTTCTATATGCTCTCCATAAAAGAGTGGCTGTACCATCATATTTAGTTTTCCGTTATCAAGTTTATTGAATACATTTTGCAAAAATCCTACAATTGTTGTATTATCTTGATAAGTAATCATTTCGTATGAAAAATCTAGGCTTTCTACCACAAGATTCATCAAAGGTACATGAGTGCCACCGAGTTTCTTTATTTTTGTACTATTATCCTTTATTATATTTAGGTAAGGATGAAAATTATACGCTGGAACTTTGAGTCCATAATTATTTCCTTTTACTAGTTTATCAGGAAAAATTTTGGTATGAACATCGAAATTCAATGCATTGTAGAGGTCGTAAAATGGATTATAAAAGTGTAATAATGCTGTCAGCTTATTCAGTTTGACATCTTTGTTAATTGTGACTATCGAAAAATCCAAAAATTTCTTCAACCAAGCATAATAAAGTACAAATTCAATATCTTTATCAAATACATTTTTAGCGCATAATATTACTAAACATTTTGGTCGTGGATACTTTGATGGTATTGCGACGAAAACATCTAGAAATTGATGTAACTTTTTTAGTTTATCGTTTTTAGACCATTCAATTATAAGCAGTGATACATGTCTTTGATTTCGGAATAACAGCGACTGCGCAAATGTATTATTATTAGTAAAACCAAATTTTTCGTAATCAATCAAAACAGTAGGAATGTGTTGGATTATACTGTGGAATGCAATTTTTTGTGGTGAAGGGTTATTGGAAAAAAGTGCTACTTGGTATGGTCGCTCATCTTCGTTGATTTTTTTTGTAAATGAAGATATTAAATCACTATTACTTTTGTATGCTAAACTTTGACTTTGGATAATAAATAGTAAAATATAATTTAATAAACACATTTGTAAATTTTCGTTTAAATAAGCAATGTTAATTTAGATTTGTAACAAATCAAAAATGAAATTTTATAATATTTTTTTTTTTTGATGAATAAGTATGACACTTGATTTTCAAATTCACTTCTAAAGTTATTTCGACTAAGGCTTCGGGTAATGTAACGTATACCTTTTTCAAAACTGCATACAATATGAGAATGATTTATTTATAAATATTGACGTTCAGTTTATTGATATTGCAGCCTTGAATGCAAGCAATTGCGTTGGTAATATAAAAAATGAACTGGTGAGAATGAGAAGTATTAGTTATCCATGTGTAAAAAGCTATATTTTTACAACACGAACGCGTTTACAAAAATTTTATTGAATATTCGATTATCTGAGTAAGAATATTGAAGTTATTATTGAAACAATATAAAATGAATTTCAGAGACTCAAGTTCGTAATTAAAAATGTTAATTATTCATCGTCCCTTAATCGCAACGCGTTCAACCAAAAGTAATATTTCCATTATTCGCCTTAAGGGGATGTCGGAGCTATAATGACTGTCATGTGACCTAACATTGTTTTTGTTAATATAACGCCAGTATATCTTACAAAAAGAAGAGAAGAGAAGCACCCTTCACATTTCAATAAAGAATGCATATCACTCTGAAGAATTTCATTCTATTGTAAAATGCGGTTAAATTATTGGAAAAAAGTATGGCAGCGCTTTTTCGGTGTGACCGGTTTTGAGACATGTCTTATTTATATATTATTGCAGAATATCAAAGTTATAAACGTCTATATTCGATTCAAGGAGAAGAGCACCCTTCATATTTCAATAATGAATAATTCTGTCACTTCAGATCTATGTTATTTTATTAAATCTAATCAAATTTCTGGAAAAACATCGCGAGGTTAAGCGACGGTCATTCTTGGCTCCGAAACGATGCGCGTTTTATTAAACAATCCCAACTTAGTCCATCCAAAAAACCTTTACTGCATACAAACTAAATGAAGTAAAACAACCTCTTTTTGAACATTAACAGAAATGATATTAATTATTTATAAAAGCGTTAAGTGTAAAAGTTGTAGAGCGCAAAAACGAAAAACTTCTCTCTAATTGATCATTTTTTTGCTATATGAACGATTCATTTAAAATTAGGGCTGTGGAACCAGTGTATAAGAGACAGCAACAGAATGCGAGCGCGAGAATCAATAGACGCGCCTTGGATCGAAAAGCTATCGCGACACCATGGCGAGCGCGGTCGTGCCTTACATGCAAAACTTAGAAGCGAAGCTTTTTGCATGCCTTGCATTACGAAACTATTCAAGGTTAAATAACATTCCAGCATCCTGCTTAGTGCAAAGCTAGTTTAAAATAAGACATCCGACCTGCGGTTTCTAATGTAATGCCGAGACTCACGATGGTATTGGAAAAAGGAACAAGAGCCCCTCCCCTTAACTCAACACACGGCAATCCCGCTTCTCTCATTCGCATCACATCAAATCATTAACATATTTTCTCGAACCAGAAATTATAGCTTGGGTTTTGTCAGCATTGAGACGAAAATGCTGATGCGCAAGGAGGCAGGGAGAGAAAGGCGAACCAGCTCAGTGGAACGGGAACCTTTGCTTTTCTCTCTTTCTCTTTCCCTCTATCTACGCTCATGGCTTTTCTTTTCGTTCTCCCCATATATACAGACCTGGCTCACTCACTTCTTTTTTCTTTCTAATTTTCACCGATTCCCGCCTCACTATTAACGTCATCATTTAACTCGCTGTATATATATTCATGAACATGTGGCTGCGCATATTGTGCGTACATCGCTATATCAAAGCTCGAAGAGAATCTTTTCTTTTTGAATCGAGACGCTAATGGAACAATTATATCATCACAGTAAATACGCGAAGCGTGCGAGCAGCAAATTATCGATATAGCGTGTATTACCGAACATTTTTCTGATGTAACGATCTACAATTTCACCTTGCACCCCTGCACCTTATTTACGGCTATTAGAAGGCTACATACACATGCTACGCGCCTAAAGATACGCGCGAATATAATTTTCTACTCCTTGCTCGAGCTTCCCCCTCTTTCCCTGGAACGCCGCCGCGCGATTCATTTGCAGGTTTCCCCGGCGCATCTCGGCGAACGAAAAAAAAAAGGTTTAATTGCTTGACCTGTTCCGTTTCTAGGCTGCACGCCATCAATTCCTCGGATCGTTCGAATTGGCGTCTTTTTTTTTTCTCAGCTCGTGCTCGTGCCCAGCTCGACTACTGCTTCGGCTCTCTGCACCGATGCAGCGAATACCATAGGAAACTTGAGCCGTGATTGATGTATTACTTTGTTTAACGGGTAATAAGAACTCGAAATGTTACTCCGTCGCTTCTTGTTTCCACTTTTTCCGAGCTCCCGCGTAATTGATGTTAATAGAGAAATTACGACTTGCCCCCTTTTTTAGCGCTTATCTCGTTCGACCGCTGCTTGATTAGCGATCACGGCTGCAACAAAAAAAGCTATTTATTCCGCTGGTCCAATCAACGGGACGCGTTATTTTCCGGCTTCCGCCGCGACTTTTTTGATCGGCTGAATTTCGTTTACTATAAAATGTCTCAAGAGTGATATCGAAGAAAGTCCGGGCGTGGGGGCGAATCGAATGAAAAATTGAGCGACTATGAGCGTCGTAAACGGCTTTCATCGTTGATCCTTAATGAATTCACTCATTTCCTCGAGTCGATTTATCAGTCCCATCGATTTGCATATACGCAGCAGAGAAGCAGCTCGTATACACGCTTTGCTAAATAGGCATGAGAATTTGAAATAACCATCGCATTTGGCTACCGCAGCTCTCGAGTCTATATAGCCAGGGGCGATTGAATTTACTTTTCATGGCTCTTTAATGCCGTCAATAGGGAGTTTCGGAGTTGTAGGTAAAGGCGCCTATATATCAACGGGACGGTGACAGGTTGGCGGGCCGCGATCCATGCACTTTCTAACTCGCGCGCGTATATACCCGCGAGCGCTCGGCACTCTCTGCACCTTTATTTCTGCTATTATATCGTTTCCCGATCAACGCGTATACGATGCCCAAGTGCTTTTTTTTTCACCTTCGATCGATCTCTCTTTCTCTCTTTTTCTGTCTTATTCTGATCGCGCCGCCAGACGGTTCGCGATCTCTTGTCTATATATACGTTTTTTTTAGAACTTATTCTTCGGCGTTTTTTGCGCCTCGAGACTCGCGTTTTGTAAACAGCTTACCAAGATATGCATATTAAGCATGAATATAGTGTCGCGGAAATATACGTAACCGCAGTTCGTTTTTTTTTTTCGACTACTGTAAACCATTTAATATGCTATTATGGTACTATGCTTTTTAATCTTCCAATGCAATGCGATATTCATTTATTGCAATCTGAAATTTCTCAAACAAATCTGCTCATTTTGCTTTTATCCAAAGATTTGTAAGTAATTAATTTTTAGTTAAAATTCTCCTTTGATATGTGCGCGTGTTAATTATACGTTTATATAATAGACAAGAAATACATTGATAGTTAAGATATAGTTCGAGTTTTAAGTCGCGTATCTCGAAGCACTTGAACGATGCCTTTATTGCCTCGACAATTCCACAAACACGCAAACACAGTTTAAAACATTCCTGCGTAGAGCGAAAGTCATCTGGCCCACATCGCTTAATCATTGTTATCAATCTCGTTCGCATGCACAACAGAGCTCTTTCGTATTATACCTTTCTCGCCGCTTTTTTTCCTCAATCGATCGTTACACCTCTGGCAAATCTCTTTCAATTACGTCTCGGCCCTCCCTCTCGTCATTCGCGATTTTTTGCCACCTCCGATCCCTGAGCGCCGATGCGGAAAAACTGAAACCAAAAAAAAAACTACAAACGCTCGGAGTTATAAGTCCCGACGTCTCGACAAGGGAGAGAGGAGAAAAAAAAAAGAGAAGAAAACGCGACAGCGAGTTTACGCCCCGGGAGATAACAATCGTCGGTCGTGCGCCGAGTCGTGTGTCTTTTATTATCGTGCGGCTCCTTTCAGCCTGATAACGATCGTGGGTCAACCTGAAATTCGTTTGTTTAAGACTGTACATAGTCCGTACGTGTTGTGTACGTACGGTCGGGCTCTACTGTTTTGTACGGGCCTACGACTGAAAACACATTATGCGCATACCATTGCCTGGCTTGCATAACAATTTCTTCTTGCACTCCGTATAAGTCGTAAATTTTGTTTTAATAAGCACTTTATGAGGAATTGGGCCTTATTTTCTTTTTCAAATGTAGAATTTGTCTTGTCAGGTTAGTTTTTATTTTACCTTTATACACTTTGAGTAGAACTGCAGCCTTTATTCGTTGAATGAAATCCTTTTAATCATCCTGAGACACGTACAGTCCCACTGAAAGTCGCTTCCAAATGCATCAATTTTCGAATAGCTTTTGAAAATTTCCAAACTCCTTCATATTAAATATATTCTTTCATATTGTATTAAACAAAGAAAACATTTAAAGAATACCTCGAAAAACACTGCAATTCGTACACGTATATGATTACCGACACTTGCAGTTTCGAACTAATTTTTAATATTTAATACTTTCATACTAATTTTAATTAGTATCAAACTGATGTAATGTCGGTAAGTACGCCCATTCGGATTTATGGGGTATCCTGGTTTAGAAAGTCCAAAATTTCATAAAATTGACTTTTATTGATAATAATTGATTTAAAAGCATTATAACTATATTATATGTAGTAAAAAATTCAGTGCATAATTTTGAATTAAAATGACTATATCATTGGTCTTTTCATAGACTGTATCGCGTTTGTGACTGCCAGCCACTGCACACCAGATAGGGCCGTTGTTTATCTAAAACAGTGGAATAAAATTTTGTTTTAAATCTGATCAAATTACCCTCTATGCGAACTAATAAAAACATCAAACCGTGAAAATTTGATAAATATATGTATTTCAATGTAGAAATTTTTTTTTAAATGAAATACTTATAATTTTCTATACTAGAATGGAACAGCAAAAACCAGTCTAACTACCAAAAAAGGGAATTGTTTTCAATTCCGTAATAAAGTAATGAAATGCTGGGAAAAGTGAAAAATGTACCGCTAGAATCGGGGAAAAATGAAAGTTGACACGCAGTCGGAGATCGGTTAAGGTGCACATATACTGCAGAGTTGGGCGCAGTGGAAGGAAGCCGAGAGAGGCGGAAAGTGCACTTGCGCCTTGTTGAAAATGCAAGCGGAAACGGGAGGCACACGCAATTATAATAAAGTCGTTTCTTTCACGATCCCGTCCCTGACCTACAGAATACGCGCAGACTCACCGAATGTATAAAACCTGCACGCGAATTAAGAAGAAACTTTGAGAATCTTTCAAATGCTGACAAACGTGAATATTTATAATGGAAATGATTTTTAATAGTTCTCACTAATTGCGATATTATAAAAAAAAACTATATAGTTTTCATATATGTATATATCTACTTAGATATAACCGAAAACTTTCCCATATTTATACCAAATAATTAGATCTTTCAATTAGTTTTCATTTTATTATCCATAAAATTCATTATACATTTAAGTTGAGAGAATCTGGGTGAAAGTAAGTACGCGTTCCCTTTTCACGGCTAATCCCTGTAGCCACTCCAGCACATTAAAAATTTTCGAACCTATCCACTGGCAAATATCTCACATTTGCGATTAATTGCCGTGTCTCTCAACTCGTTCCGTATCGCAACTGTTTGTCAGTTTTTCGAAGCGCCAGGAAAAGGCGGCGGTTGCAAAACGAGCGCCGAATGCGAATCGCGGAAAGCGAAAAGTGAGCGAGAAGCGAGCTAAGTATTAGCCTAAATCGCCGGCTCGATTCGCGCGGGGTCTATAGTGCTCGAAACGTTTCGCTGATGGTATATAGCACCGTCGCCGCAGCAGCAGCAATTGATCCCACGCGCATTATCTCGATCGCCCGGTTCCCATAATATCAAAGACTATCCTCGTCTATATCTGCCTCTCTCTCTCTGCTTCCTCCGTATCCCTTTCCTTTGCTCGCGCGCGTACTACACATCTCACCGCGACTTTCAGACGACTAATTAAAAGCCATCGAGAGCGCGCGTACTCGCTCTCTTTTTCACACGAAATCAACGGGCCAATTTCTATTTCATATATGTGCTCTTCCTATACAACGGGTATAGCGAATAATGCGCGCTCTCGAGCAGCAGCTTTTCCATCCACGGTCGCCAACACCTTTCCGTCATGCGTGTGTGTGCAGTGTGTTTTATGTCTGCTCTCTTCAACGCACGCGCACGCGCACAGCATTCATTATTCAAACATTTCTCCGCGCCGCGAACCTGATTACGCTATTGGGAAAAGTTCATTGTTTCGGATATTTTTTTTCTTTCTGCCCAGATTTCTATTCAAACATTTTCGAATCATCGCGAGATTCTTCGCGATTCAGTTGATCCAGTCGTAAATCATGGAGATCTGTATACATAAATTTTTACGAGTACAATGATAATAATAAGAGTGTAATATGAACTGATTCGTTCAAGGTTCCACAATCGCTTGATTCATTCTCTGAATGTGTTCTTTCGTTCACATAATATGAATGAGAAAGCCAAGCTGTACGCGATGAAAGAGAAGAAGCGCTTGATAATAATAGCGATAGTAAAAGGAAGTGAGGAGGATTTCGGTGGTCGGCAAGAGGTGAATTCTTTGGCCTTGACAGCGGAGCTTCGCCAGGTTGAGCACGGACAATATGCTCCCGGACCTTGAACCCCTCGACGCAATCTTGTATATATATATACAATATACGCTATAGGCACGCGCACCCACACAGAGATGCACGGTATACGTAAAGCAAGCGACT